>JAJPUD010006355.1:1281-57960 GCA_023553655.1 Myrmecobius fasciatus
CTCTCTAGTATTTTGCTTTTGATAACCACTTCCCTCAAACAATCCTTCCCCTTTAGAGCCCCACCCCTTTTTTTACACCTTTCCCTTAATTCTTCTGTTTTCCCTTCTATTATTCTATTTCCTTTCTTTTCCCCCTTACCCTCCTGTTTCCTTATAAGGTCAGGACAAGTTTCTTTTTGATACCCAATACGTCTATTATTCCCTGAGAGCCAAATCTGATGAGATGGAGATTAACACAATTCTCATTCCCCTCCCTTTTTTCCCCTCAATCATTATAGGTTTTCTTTGCCTCTACATGAGATGTAATTTCCCTTATTTTACCTCCTTTTCCTCTTCTTCCAATGTTATCCCTTTTCTACCTCTAATTTCTTTTTCAGATTATCATATAATAATCATAAATCACAACAATCATATCATAATTATTATAAAATCACAATAATCATATCATAATTATTATAAAATCGCAATAATCATATCATAATAATCATAATATAATCATAAAATCATAAAATTAACCCTCATTCTACAAGTATAACATAAATATTGTTCCCAAGAGTTTTTTTTTTTTCTTGTTACCTTTTTATGTTTCTCTTGTGTCCTGTGTTTGTAGATCAAATTTTTTGTTCAGATCTGGTCTTTTCATTAGAAATAGGTGAAATTCACCTTTATCATTGAGTGACCATCTTCTTCCCTGGAAGATAATGCTCATTCTAGCTGGATAACTTATGCTTGGCTATAATCCAAGTTCCTTTGCCCTTCGGAATATCTGATTCCAGGCCCTTTGATCCTTTAAAGTGGAAGCTGCTAGGTCCTGGGTGATACTAATTCTGGCTCCTCAGTATTTAAATTGTTTCTTTCTGCCTTCTTGCAATATCTTTTCCTTGGTATGATAGTTCTGAAATTTAGCCACGATATTACTGGGGGATTTAATTTTTGGGTTTCTTTCAGGAAGTGATCAGTGGATTGTTTTAATAAGTATTTTGCCTTCTGATTCTAAAATATCAGGGAAGTTTTCTTTTATGATTTCTTGGAAGATAGTGTCCAGGTTCCTCTTTTCATTATGGCTTTCAGGAGGCAATGGTTCTTATGACCTTTTCTCCTTGTGCTGCTTTAAATAGCTGCTCTGAAGTACTCCTTTCCTGTATCTACTATATTGACTAAAAGCCAATCATTGAACTAATATGTTGGACAAAAGCTAGTTTATAAGCATTTTTAAATTGTTTTATTAGTTTCTGGATTTTAAAAAAGACACTATGCAGGTTCTTACTCCTATCTAACTTTACTTTAGCCCAGGAAGTTTCTCCTTTTTCTCTTAATTCCATCCCTTAGGGTTATTGCTACCCATCACAGATATTCATATGATTAAGAATCTTGTAGTGAATGAACATTTTTCCTTCCCCCATCATAAATTGGCTATCTCATAAAAAAGAGGGGGGGAAGCTGATTGGTTTATCTGATAACGGTTATTACTTACCCTTCTAGATATGTTATGCACAGAATAAATTTTGTTTTTACATGAAATAGATATTTTGGGTAAATAAACCTTTATCAGAAATTTTATATGTAGGTTCCAGGGTATGCTCTGCTTGAAAAATGCAGCCTAATTGCCAATACAGTTATACCTTCATGTGGAATATAGGAGTGATTGGAACTAGGTAGTGTTGTAGTTAGGCTGCTGGACCTGAGTTCAAATCCTGTTTCATTATATATTTCCTATTTATGTGACTTGACAAATCACTTAATCTCCAAACTTTAGTTTCCTCATCTGCAAAAAGAGGTATAATAATAGCATTTATTTCACAGCATGGTTGTGAAGATCAAGAGGGACAGTATATATAAAGTGTTGTATTGATGCTAGCATACTCTTACTGTTAACATGAATAATAATGATGAATGTCTGTAAAGATCCTAAAGTACCCACTGTCAAACTCCAAAATATTTTCTGAATCATCAATGGAAATTGTTGTGATTTTTTGTATAATTTAAACTAAATATATTTCTTCAGGTTGTAATTCTTTATATAGTGCATCTAAGTCCATTAACCAGACATAGCCCTCAAAACCAGAGGGTCACTTCCACAATATAATGAAGCATTGCCATAGGCCTTTTTTTTTTTTTTTTTTTTTTTTTGTAAAATGAGTGATTTAGAAACAATACAAGCAATATACCCATGAAGGCAAATCAAAAATAAAATTCTATGAGTCTTTAGAGCAACATAATGTGCAGGGGGCAACTGTGAGAAAGTTTCCTGGGGGAGGAGAGTTTTAAGCCATCTCCTGAAGGGAGTAATGAACATGAATTAATAGGGATTAGAGGTTTGTATTTTAATTATTCATTAGCATGTTCAAATTGCTAGATTCCTTGATTGCCTTAGCTAATATTAAAATAGTCTCAGTCTTTAAAGGGACATGTAATTGTGTTTATTGTGAAAACAAAAGTGTTTGTTAAAAAGAACTTATCAATTTTCTTTATCAAACTCTCTTGTGGAATAATCTTGGAATAGGATACTTTTGTAGAAAAATATGAAAGAGAAGGCAAAATTGCCTTTATGAGGGTCAAAATTTTTCCTGACTTGTCTTCTTGTCCAGCCCAACGTGGATACTTGCCAACTCTTAACATCTCAGAACCATTCCTACCCTGGTATATTTCCTGCTGCATATAGGTATAGGAAAGCTATGGTTGGACCACACACAGCCTTCAATTGTCAAAGTGTTCATACTAATCCTTCCGTTCCTCATCCATATTATTAACTGTGTTCCTTACTCTCTCACTTTATCCTGCCCTTGAAATCCTTTGGGAATCTTATTTACTGTCTGCTTCCCAGTCCTGCCTACCTTTCTTGGTTTGAACCAATACCTTTTGCTGATATAAAATAATCCCAAGCACCCCAACGTGGAATATTCTTGTTGGTTTCTTACCCTGAAATTCTTCCTCACTTATACAATTGCAGAATCTTTTCCATGTCCAATCACTTCCTATACTTGACTCTTTCTTTTGGCTTTTTATGTTGCCTTTTATTTCCCAGTCCTTTCTTCCCTTAACATTTCCAGCAGTAAAAGTACTTGCCTGACTGGTTTTCCTTATACTCTTTCATCTACCCCTCGTTCAGAGGAAATACTTTTCCTTATGTGTGGTTGGAATTCAGCCCAATATGAAAAGTGCTGTTCTGTTGTTCCTATCAGTTAAGTGTGGAAACAAGTAATTAAAACAACAACAAACAAATCACAATCACTAACTTGACAGTGTTTTCAAGTTTTCACTGTGTCTATATCACATTGTTTTAAACCATTGATATTTCCTCAGGTATTTTTTTCTCTTCCAGCCATGAAAGTTTGTAACTTAATCTTGGTTGCATTTCTCTTTTGTACTTTTGTTCTTTCACCTCCCCCATAGTAGTTTGCTGCAAACCTTGTCATTGTCAAATTGCTGCTGACTGCCTTTGTAAATGGTTTTTACTATTTTTTTTGTATTAGTTTTTTCTATATGATTTATGCTCATCAAATAACATGTTTGCAGTTGAGATCTATTACTTGTTTCCAGTCACATCTACCTTATTCATAATCTATCTAATAATGTTTACTACTATTCAAACATGAAAGTCTGGCCATGACTATTATTTCTTTAATATGATAATACAATCAATCATAGAACTAATCAGACTGGGAAACATGCTGTTAGCTCATTTTAGTTTCCGAAAGATCTGCACTATGCAAAACAATCTAGGGTTGTAGTTTGGAGATATTTTCTTGTAAAAGGCTTAAAAGGCATGTATATATTAGGTAATAATATTTGTCTTTTTTTTTAACAGTCCCAATGGCACTACTTATAGTTGTAGGTTATGAAAATGATAATTATTTCTATTTTTAGATTGTTTTTGCTTGTTTGGTGGGGGAAAAGAGAAAGTAGAGAGTTAACTTGCACCTTTAGGTAAAGATCATTATCATCATTCACTTAGGATAAAATAGCAAACTATCTGGCATTTTCAAAACAGTATTGGAGATATGATGAAATTAATCTCATTTTTGAGATAAATAAGGGAAATAATTGGACAAATTGAAATGTTACTTTTTGCTGCTCCCTTCCATTATGTTATTGAAATCAATTAATACATAAATGTTTGTTGGGTTTCAATCTCCACTGGGTCTTTTTATTATATATGTGGCCTTGGGTAAGAGTCCATCAGGGTTTAAATATTCTCATCTATAAAATGAGGGAATTAACCTAGATCACCACGAAGGTCCCTTCCAACACTAAAGCCAATGTTTCTAAATCTTATGTCTTAAGTGCCCAGAAACACATTTCTTCAGGGCTCATATTTGGGGAGTGGTGGTTAGGAGGCATTATTTGCCTGGTTTTGCTTTTGTTTTAATTTGAATACACAAATGTCAAAGCATTTTTCAAAAATTATTTTTTTTCATCTTTCCAGACGATTGTCAGAGGAAACAAACCCTGCAAGGAAACTTCGATTAACGGCTTGCTAGAAGAATTTGACAATATCTCTGTGACTCGTTCCAATTCCCTAAGGAAAGAAAGTCCTCCCACTCCTCATCAGGGAACCTCCAACCACGTCCAGGGACATTCAGAAGAAAATGGTTTCGTTACGTTCTCGCAGTACTCCAGTGAATCGGATACTACCACTGACTACCTGGCGGAGAAGTACAGAGAGAAGGGTCTCTATGGAGAGGAGCTGGATCGATACTGCAAAGGCAGCCACATAACTAAGCAGAATGGACATGCAATGAAAATGAAATCTAGCGACGCTTATTATTCTGACATGCAGGCTCTGAAATCCGATATGGCCAGATTTCCTGCAGATTATCATACCCACATGGAGATGCTAAGTAAACCGAGTGACTATGGCGGCTTCAAGTGGGACTATCAACGGGTTTCTGCGGCGTCCCCGCTAGATTACCGAGACCCCTTCCCATTAACTCCCTCTAGGACCGCAGGGACGAGTGAATGCTCCAAAGAAAGTCTGGTGTACAGTGAAAGTGAGTGGAGGCCGAGCATGGATGACTATGATAAGAGACCCAAGTCTTCCTATGTCAACCAGACCAGCCCTCAGCCAGCCATGCGGCAGCGGTCCAGATCAGGGTCTGGGCTCCAGGAACCCGCCATGCCCTACGGAGCAAGTGCATTCAAGTCGCACCCGCAAGGACACGCGTACAGCTCGTACACCTACCCTCGCCTCTCAGAAACCGCCACGTGCATTCCTAAGGTAAAGTGGGCCGTGGGCAGTCTCCTGGCTTTCCCTCCCTCCCTAGGCGTCTGCCCCCAATTTGTGCTCCAAGTGACTATCAAGTTGAACAGTAGTTAATTAAGTTGAACTTAGAAAATGGTAACAATAAGAACCTTTTCCCCCCTTAATTAACTCCAACAACAACAACAATAATAAAACAATGAAGGGGGGTAGCTTCTAGCACATAGGCTTTTAAATAAAAAAAAACTTTATTGAATTTTCACGTTACCACATAACTGTGATGGTCTAACAACCAATATAAGTGATGCACACCCTTAATCCTGTGGGCTTTTCACTGTCCCTTGATATTACATAAGGGATTCTATTGCTTTGCAAGTTTGGTAGGTATCTACAAACCCAAGACTTCATTTTTTAAAGGTGGAGAGATTGAGAAGGACAATTGTAGGATCATTCTTTGTTATATTTAAAGGACACATTTCTCACTTCCTTTTTCTACTTAAATAAAGCTTCTTAAATGAAGAGATCTTGTCTATCACATACCATTCAAGGTCAACAGAAGGCTGAAGCCATAGGAGCAACCTTTTGTTAATTTTTTAAAGATGTTTGTAGCCTTAAGATCACAAAATCCTCTCAATTAAAATGAATGTCGCACTTCTAAATTAAGAACAATGAAGTCTGGAAGCTGAGAGCTACCTGTTTTATGTGAGATTTCTGTGGGAGGAAAGGAGAAAGGAAGGCATATCTGCTGTTAAAATGTTTGATTAAAAAAAGTAAACGTTCAGAAAGACACAAAATAATACATGTGTTTAGAACTCTAATCCAAAGGAAAACAACAACAAAAACAACAAAAAAACCTCACCAAACTACTGATAGTACAGAATTTTCTGCTTTAAGGATTGAGGTCAGGACAATTTGTTTGGCTTTGTTTCACTGAAAATACTAAGAGTGGGTGGTTCTCCAGCTGCTAAAGAGATAAATAACAAATTGATTTTGACTTTTCCAAATCTCTAGCAACTTAAATAAGTAAAAGTGGCATTAAAAAAAATCAGTTTGCATTTTTAAATGCCTTATTTTGTCTTACTATATCATGCAACTAGCCTGGTTGAGTGTCCCAACAATGCCTTGGATGCAACTCTTATAATCTGCTGGAATGTTTCACAACCCAATGGATAAAAAGAAGTATTCCAAGCTCCCCAAAATGCAGCCACGCTTGTCCTAGCATAATTTTTAACTATTTGTTTCACTAAATTATTTGTTCATCACCAACTCCTCTATACTACTTAATTTCAGCATTCATTCACAATTAAGAATGGATAAAAATCTTCCTCTCTTCTTAAATTTATTATATCTCCTTTCTGGCATTGTGGTTTACAACTTTGGTATCATCAGCCATTCATCCTATTCCTTTATCCCTCATATTCAAACAGTTGCCAACTCTCATCAATTCTAATTCCACAACTAACATTTATGCTTTTCTCTCAATCCTCCAAACCACAGCCCTCACCTCACCTGGATTCTTGCAGTAACCTCCTGATTTGACTCCCTGCCTTTGGTCTCCCTTCTCTTTAATTGGTCCTCTTCCTAAATGCCAGATTGATACTCCTAAAAACAAAGCTCCTGCACCTGTTGCTTACTCAAGAAAGTGAATTACTCTTGTAAATAGTCTGAAATACCTTGCTATTTAAAACCTCTTTTACAATCTGGCTTTAGACTCCTTTTCTAAGTTTATTGCATTCTTCTCCTATATTCCATCCAAATTGGTTCACTTGCTATTTCCTATTATAGATCCTTCCATTTTCTACCTCCATGCCTTTGCATAAACTGTACCTCATTCATAGAATACACTACTTCCGTACCTCTACTTCTTAAATTCTATAATTTCTTTCAAAGTTCAACTCAAGTACTAAATCTTATAGGAAGCTAACATTAAACCTCTTAGTTTTTATTATTCTTCATAGTAATTATTTTATTTATGATATTATGATTTTATGCCATTTATTTTATATTTTTATTTAATTTTCTCTGTACATGTAGGTTCACATTATTTTCCCTTGATAGAATATTAACTCTTCAAGAGCAGGGACTGGTTCATTTTTGTATCTATATCCCAGCAACTAGTACAGAATCTGGCACATAGTAGATGCTTAATAAATCCTTGTTGAATTTAATGTAAAACTAGCTAGAATTATAACTGACATTAAAATTTGGACACTGCCAGAGGGAACATCTTAATGATCTGAAGTATCTATGTGACTATTACCATGGAAGGTCAGATTCCATAATGGGGTGCTGGGCAGCAACCTTTCAGTCATAATTTTCTCAAAATCTTTTTCTGAGTGTCCAATTTAACATCCTCTTTGCCTATTATATGGAAAGACCAAAGTACAAACATTTAACCCAATCCTAACAGAACCATCACTAGAAATGACAAAACTGAATTGATGGTTTGTCAGTTGACAGCCCACAGGACAGTTCACTGGTAATGACACATTTAGAAAAGAGGCAACCTACCACAAGGGTTCTTCCTGAGCCACCATACACTCATCAATGGTCCCCCACCCCAGGATAAGGTGGAGAGACATGGCAGTGAGGCAAAGCAGGCCAGAGTAGAGGGACATCAAGGTTATGGGACACTAGAGATTCTAAGTTTATTGAAGGAGTGAAAAAGGTCCACCTATTTGTCTTGGACAGTTCTTTTTTTCCCTCTCTCCTTTTCTCTCCCTCCCTTTTTTTTTCTTCTTCTTTTCCTCCTTTCCTTCTTTCCTTCCTTCCTTCCATGTTCATTTCTTCCTTCCCTCCTTCCTCTTCCCCTTATGATGGAAATTTCATTACTTCATCTACTTTTCCTTCTATATCCATTATTTCTATAATTAGTACTATACTACTGCTCATAATGTATCCTGTGTGACTTTCCCAGGGTCACAGCGCTAGGAAGTATCTGAATCCAGATTTGAACTCTCCAAACCTAGCAATGGACCATTGTACTACATACCTACCTTACTGATTCCATTATTCTTCTGTTCAAACATCTTCATGAGCTCCCTATTATCTCCTAAAAAAACTTCAGATTCTTTTTTTATTCCCAGCATTTTAGACTCTTCCCAGTGTGTCATCAGCTTCATCTTCCAACATTAGTTCTCATCAGATTCTTTCACATGTTCTGTGTCCTGGCCAAATTATACAATTTAGCATTTTCTAAACATACCATAGACTTTTTCACCTTAATGCTATCATTCCTTTAGTTTTATGCACCTGAAATACCTGCCGACTTCCTGTCTATCCTTTAAAATCTTCTCTAGGAAAACTTTCTAGATTGGCTACTAATAATATACCCTGTGTCTCCACCTCAATGTAGCAATATATTTTACCACTTATTAATTTATCCAGTTCAATTCTACAAATGTTTATTGAACTATTATTTATGGTGCAAGACACTGTGCTAGGTAAGGACATATCATGTATTTTATATTCATTTTGTTTTATATGTTCTAAATTCACTTAAACCAGAAGTTCTCAAACTTTTTGATCTCAGGATTCCTTTTGTACTCTTAAAAGTTATTGAGCTTTTTTACTGCTTTATTTTTTTAAAGAATATTTTATTGATCCTCCCAAAGAACTTATGTATACCTTGGTTATATAGATATAGATATTTAACATTTGAAATTAAAATATATTTTTATAATAATAGTTTTAACTTCCCAGAGTGCATGTAAGGATGACAGGGACTCACAAAGGTTCTTAGACCATAATTTCAGAGCTGCTGGTCTAAATTGCAAACTCCATGAACTATGAGACCTGTGTTTTTATTCGCTTGTTTTTTTCTTTCTTGTTTTTCCCCCTTTTGAGCTGGTTTTTCTTGCACAGCATCACAAATAAAGAAATATGTTCAGAAAAGTTGCATATGTTTAACCTATATAGGAATGCTTGCTGTCTGGAGGAGGGAAAGGAGGGGAAAAAGGGAGAAAAAAATTGGAATATAAGGTTTTGCAAAGATGAATGTTGAAAACTATCTTTGCATGTATTTAGAAAAATAAAATAATATCAAATTTTAAAAAATAATCACAAAGTCTATGAGAGCAAGGACTTTCATGTCTAAAAAAAAATACTTAACAATCAACATGCATTTATTGAGTGTCTGCTGTGTGTAAGAAACTAGACAAAGTATAAAGGATACAAATATAATGACTAAAATAATCCCTACACAAGGAACTCACATTCTAATAAGGAAAAAAGCATAATTTATAAATACAGCTTCCTTGTTAAAAACAAGATATTTTGGGAGGGAGGACACTAGAAGACAATTCCCTTCACACAGTGAGAAACCATAAATCTCTGCTGGTAGGAGTATTCATATATAGAATGAGTCAGTACTTGTACAAATGAATTAGGGAAAGAGTAGGGAATTTTTTATTTTGTGCTAGCTAAGAAGAATTAATGAAACACATTACATAATTATAGGCAGATTACTCAGAAACAAGCAAAGGATGTTAAAGACAGTAAGACTTATCTGCACCTCTATTTCTTTTTATGTAAAATAAAGATAATATATACTCAATCCTAAGAGCTCTTCTGAACAAAGTGCTTTGTAAACCTTAAAACAATATAATAATGTAAGTTGTTAATCAGGAAGAGAATTCTGGCTCCTTAACTTTCCTACTTCACTAATAGCAACTGTGTATCATTGACAGTGGTATCAAAATCATATAAAAAGGGATCCTTATGGATTTCAAATTGACTTAGAAAACTATAAGTTAACATTATCTGTGATATATTATGTTTTTATTTCTTTTGTTAAATATTTCCCAGTTACATTTTCATTTGATTTCTTTGACAACTCTGGGATTGACCATTGCACATAAGTCAGGAGGACCAGGGTTTAAATGGTCCTCTAACTCTTACTATCTGGTTAGTCCTTGGTATGTTAGCTAATTTCTATGAGTCTCATTTTTTTTCTTCTCTACAACAGTAATAATAAATGGCCCAACACTTAATTCAGAGTATTTTTATCAAATTAGATGTGAATGTCAGTTATTATTCTTAGTGCTACTATTATTATCCCACATTCATCTTTTTCAGGGGAATTCAGATAGAAGCAATTCAGAGACAATTGCTATCTTGATATTATTCTTTTATAGGTAAAATTTTTTAAAAATGTAACACACTATTTCTCATAACATATCTTTCAAAGGATTATATGATCCTAGATGTTAAGTCCTTCATTTTGCACATAATAAATTGAGACCGAGAGTGACTTGGCCATAGTTATGTAGTTAATAACTGTCAGAAGCAGGATGAGAATAATTGTCTTCCTGACTTCAGATATAACATGGTATCTAGTACTTCATGCTACCACTTGGCAGTTGGGAATGGGACATTTTACCATATATTTTTCATTTCTTTAAAGCATGTTTGTATATGTTATTTTACTGTCATGATTTCCAACTTAAAGTTAGTTCTTTTAGGAGGGAAATTCAGTGTTAGGACCCTCCTTGCCTTTTCCTGTATTAAGCACTAAGGAGAATATAGATTATTAAACAATATTAAAGATCACAGAATATATCACCACCATCTTATCCTCATTATTTCCTATATGCAAGATAGCAGTGAAAGTCACCACTAAACTACCCTCTCTTTTAACCTTCATCAACAGGTTTAGTTATTTAGAACATAAAGTATTTGTATGAGTGTTAAAAACAATATAAAAAAATTGTCTAGGATTGACTAGCCAGACACTAAGAGAGACATAGTGTCCCATACATACTGATTGTGTTCTCCAATGTAATCTCCTTTTGCCATCCTTCTCTTTGAAGGAAATCACTTGAAAGAGCCTTGCACAACTTTAATACACTGATAATAGTGATGACTCATGGTTGAATGCAGCAGTTACAATTCCCAAACTCATCAGCAACCCCAAAACTCCCAACAGTGTTTTCCTATCTACAGACAATCTAAGGAGAACCTTACTTTCATAGGCATATTACTGTGTGATGATTTATTCAAATAAGAATCCTGTCCTGCATCTGATGTGCCTCAACTTGAGGCTATATGAAAACTATAAATAAAAACAAGAAAAAGCATTTAACATTTTAAGGTGTGCTTAACTTTTCCATGTTTCTTTAAATTTTAGTTCATTAAGGCCCCTAACAATATCTGAATAGATTATTTAGCTCTATTATCTGCAGCTGTCTCTTCTGATATACTCTAGGGATTTTATTTGCATATCAATTGACACATCTTCCCTTAAATGTCATTGTTCTTTTTAAACAAAATTTGCTTTATGCTGTTATATGTATGTTCCCCTCTCCCAACATTTGTATAAAAATTAATATGAATCTAGGGTAACATGATCCCTGCCCTTGTAATGAAAGGCCTTCATATTGAAATGGTCACAGACATGTTTGGATAATCTGAGCTGGTGAACCAACTCACTAACGCAAGCAAAGCACATCCTAGTTCTGTCTGGTTCCCTGATGGATTTCATTTCAGATCTTCTCATGCTCTGTTGACCTGCTCTCAAATAGAGTCTGGATTTTATAAGTCTGAAGCAGTCCCTTTGGGACATAATTGGATACAGCAATACAAAAAGAAAAAATGATCTAAACACACCCCTTTCTTAACCCAGCAATTACTCCTCCATTCACTAATTTCTTCATTCATTTCATACCCTACATAATTTTTTGTGTGTTTGAATTTGCCATTTATTTTATGAGATAAGAAAGCAAAAACCTTTGCAATTAACCTATTCTGTTATGTGTTCTATTATGAATTATATGTTCTATTATATGTAATCTACAAATAAGATAGTTGCAATCAACATATTCACTGCATACATATAATTTTAAGAGAAGAGCTTAATTCTGTTGTTCCCTGATAGTAAGTCATGGAGACGTATTAATTCTTTGATTCCATAGTCAGAAACTCCATTTTGGCAGGAATAATGCATAATGACCCAACCTTTTGAAATTAAATGTAAGCCCAAAGTATGCAAAGTCCTTTTATCATCTGGCCATCAAAGTTTCTGAGATTGGTGAACACTGTATAGCAGTAAATGGAGTAATGATGGAAAATCGGGGCATTCAGGCATGGAAATGAATATAAGTAGTTTCGAGAGAACTATTGATAACCATTGGACTCTGATCAATGTTCCTAGTACCTAATTTTCTGATAATGAATTTGGGCCTGAGGAAGAAATATGAGACTAGAAATAGAGATGGAGCAGAGCTCAGTTTGAGTTTATGAGTTCAGAGTGAACTCATAATCTAGGCAGCAAACACAGAAAATGGCATACAGTGGCAAATTTTCCAGACAATAGCCATAGCTCCATAGCTACAAACTCAAGGACACCATGTGGAAAACACTGATGGTCATATGTTAGCCTTTTAATCTACACTCACAAAGGAAGACACCATTGTCAGGCATTATTTTAGCAGTAATATGCATTGCATAGAGTAGATAAAAACCTTGTATCTCCTGAATTAAAATTTATTCATTTCCCCAAAGTATCAGAATTTAACTTTAACTCTAGAGAAGCAAGGCTAGTAGTTTCTATTGGTATTCTAAAAGTATGGTATTTTCATTTGCAAAGACTAGATTTCCCAACACTGCATGTTTTTCTTTTGTGTGATGCAGTGATGGTTTGAGAACTACCAAGAGCCCATGGCAGAGGTCATTGCAAACTCTGGTCTGAGTTTTGATTTAGATTTTATGTACTGTATGCCGGTGCCATCACGACTTTTCTTTTTCTTTGTCTGTAATGAATATTAATGCTATTATAACCCAACCCAAAAGGAATCTCTTAGCACCTACCCTTCTTTTGTAGTATTTCTGTAAATGAAATAAACTGCGGTTTGCCCTTTGCCCATTATTCTAGAAAGCCAAGAGCTTCAGTTCTTTCCCTTGAAGAGTATATATACTTCTCTGAACCCCTCCTTGACTGAACAGAGTTTTGCCACAAATGCTTTGTCACTGTGCAATAGCCCATGGTGACAAATTGATGCTGCGGCAGATTTTTTTCTCCTTTCATTCTTGCCTGTTCCCCCTGCTCCCCCCCCCCTTTTGCAGCTTTAGCATAAAATGGTCAAATGATGTTCCACTGCAGAATTCAATTTCACAGTTCAGTTAGGTCCTTGATTACACTGCCAAATTCAGATTAATGTGCATTTAACTAACATGGATCAGGGGACTCCTGGCTGACAGCCAGGCGTAATAGTAGCAATTGATGGCTGTGTAGAGTTTTATGCCCTGTCCACCCCAGTGCACCAATGGTGAAATTGATTGATTAAATGAATTCATTGCTATAATTATTTGTAATTGTGATACATCATGAGCCTATGTGTAGCCCTCTCCTTAGAGATGTTACAGGCATTGTCAGGGAGTATTTCTGTTGTGTTGTTAACCAGGGATTATTCATTTCCATTTCATGTGGAGGTTTTTGTGTGTACCTCATTCTTAGTTGGTGAAAGGATTTTAATAGAGACATGAAGGAGCAAGCAAGCCTCTTGCTTCCTAACACCAAGAATTCATTTATTTGGAATCCAGGAATGATGCTGGAAAAACTAAAACGGAATCATTAACTGGAAATAGCCATATACTGTTAACTGTTTATAACAGGAAATGAAATCATGCTTGCATATACTGGCCGTTTTTTTCTAACCTCCCCTGGAGATCATTTCTTCCCAGATTGTATCAATTCGTAGATGGAAAAATAGCTTTTGTGCTATTGAAATTGAGTTCTTTTTTTCAATCCAGGTCAGTTTTCTCAATCTGGAGCTGCTGCATTGAGAGTAGTGATGTTTTATGCCCTGTGACTAAGTGCTGCATAAGAACATTTTAAGGCTAGCAACATTGTCCCCCTCTTAATATATTAAATATGAAGTAATGGATATATGAAAAATATTTATAACACAAAAATATTTTAGTATGAATAAAGACTTAACTTCTCCCATTTCCCCTCAGTGTCCTAACTTTTCTTTTGGTTTATTAATTTCAAACCTCAAGAGTTATATTTTGGGGCTCTCTTTTTGAATTTCAACCCTCTAAGTATATCACCAAATGCATTCAGAAAACACCAGTCCCATAGAATGACCTGAAAATTTATAAATTGACTTAGTCTTCTCTATTAGCCTTGCCACAAAGATGTCCCCTTAAAAATAGATTACCCAAAATTCAAAGTTTTATTTCTAAGAAGCTACATGATCATAAGGTTACTAAAAGAATTTGTGGCAGGAGGAAGGAGAATTCTGTAAATGAAGAGATTGAACTAAATAATCTTTAAAGTCTTTTCAGTTTAAAATTTATAGAAAGGGACAGTGGCATAGTAGACATAGTACTAGACTGAGTTTCAATTCTGCCTCCAATATTTAATAGCTTTGTAACTAGGAACAAGTGACTTAATGTCTCTGATTCAGCCTCACTTTCCTCAACTGAAGAAATATAATCCATTTAAATGATTGCAATTTTGTATAACTTTACATATGTTTCCTAATTGGGGGATAGGGATTGAGATGAGGGAGTGGATTTGGAACTCAAGGTTTTAAAAACAAATGTAAAAAAATGGTTTTAAATATAACCGGGGGAAAATAAAAATATTTTAAAATGATTTGCAAACTTTAAGGCACCATATTTACTATTGTTGTTGAGTTGTTTCAGTCATATCTGGCTCTTTGGGTTTTCTTAGCAGATATTGAAATATTTTTCCATTTCCTTCTCCAGCTCATTTTATAGAAGATTAAACTGAGGCAAACAAGGTAAAATGCATTGCCCAGGGTCACACAACTAATAAATTTCTGAGGCTAGATTTAAATTTAAGAGGATTAATCTACCTGATTCCAAGCCCAGTGCTCTATCCACTGAATCAACTCACTACCCTTAAGCTGCCATAGAAATATCATTATTTTTGTAGTTGGAATGATCCTCATGATATCATGTGGCATAGTCCATAGAGAACTAGCCTCAAAGGCAGAAAGCCTGCGCTGGAGTCTAATCGCTGAGACAGATTGGCTAGGAACCCTGTAAAAGTGACTTAAACTCTCAGTTCTTTAAGTGAATATCTAAGACTAGAAATTGCAAAGAAAAATTGCAAAGAAAAAAAAATTGCCAGTTAGTGTTAAAAAAAAAAAAAGTTTCCTGACTCAAGAGCTCTGTATTCCAATGAAATCACTAGTCTAGTCCCCAATCTTATTCCCTTTTCTCTCATATATGGCTATTTTTCCCCATCAAAAGAGTTAGTATTAGAGGTTTAGAATAGATAATGACCATTTTAAAACTAAGTGAACCATTTCCAAAGTCGGAAAAAGCAAAATTTATTTGTTAAATATGAGTATCTTTTTTTTTTACAAGACAATTTTCCCTTGCCTTCCCTTACTCAACGATAGATATTCCTACATTGTACCTATGTTTTCTGGTATAGAAGTAGTTTCTGAAGTCTCCTCATTTATTGTTGTTTGGTTGTTTCAGTTCTGTCTGAGACTCTGTGACCCCATTTGGGGTTTTTGTGGCAAAGATACTGGAGGGCTTTGCCATTTCCTTCTGCAGTTCTTTTTACAGATGAGGAAACTTAAGGGAAACAGTGACTTGTCCAAAATCATCACACAGCTAATAAGAGTCTGAGGTATGATTTGAACTTGGATCCTTCCGACTCCAGGATCAATGCTCTATTTACAACACTACCTTGCTGCCCCACAAGTTTCTATACTTACTGAGGTTTAATCTCCAAATCTTTGGATGTAGAGGAGGATACTAGGAAAATCCTCCTTACTCCTCTCCCTCATACCTCCATTATGTGCCTGCTCATCCTTAGGATCCTTTCATTCAAGACTTTACTTACTGGCCCAGTGCTCTGTCTCTTTCATCCAATTCAATCAATTCATCCAATCTCTGGATGTACAAGTCCTAAAGTGCCTACATATATCTATTTCCCATGCCGTATTTAATATATTTTTTATTAATATAATTACTGTATCATGCTACTTTCTACCACCTAGGATTTAACATTAATACAATCTCTTCCACCACATTGACCTTATTAAGGCTTTAGATAATCAGTCAGCCAATAAATCAGATGATAAGCATTTATTATGACAATTATTATGACAGATACTGTCCTAAGCCTTGGGAATACAAAGAAAAAAGTAAAATGGCTCTTGTTTTTAAAAAGCTTATATTCTAATAAGAGTTAATACATGTAAATAGATGGGTATATACAAGATATCTACTTAATAGTATGTACATACATGCTTTAATAGGCTGTGTCTTAGTACCTAGCAGTTGAACAGGATAGGGGAAGGCTTCTTGAAGAAGGCAATATTTGTGCTTAATTTTGAAAGGAATTCTAATTCTAAGTATTTAAGTATCTAAGAATTCTAAGAGACAGAGGCAGGGATTTGCTGATAAATATACACAGAACACGCTTTGGTTTAATCTGCATTATTAACTCTTTCTTAAGTCTAGACAGTCAAAATAATAAACCAAGCCCTGATTTGTAGCATTTGTAGCTTTCTATTGTATAAATCCTCACACTGAAAATTTAACAATAATTTCTCACAAACCAGTTGGTGCTTGCTCCAAAATAGCTTCGGATGCAGCTGAAATGGAAAGCCAGGGAGGTGGAAAAATGTGTCATGTGTAAGACACAGCAGGAAGGAAATCCAAGATCCAGTGTAAGACTTAAAAACTTATGAATATTGATGTATCAATGTGAGAGGACTAGAAACTATATTCCCCCAAGTGTTTCAAGAGAATTACATTTTAGCAACACTGCCATAAGATTAACCAATAAAATTAGGTGTCACAGTCAATACTCAGAAAGACTCCTCATCATATATAAAAATCTGACTTGAGACACTTACTAGGTGTGTTATCCTGGGCAAATTACTTTTTGCTTGCCTCAGTTTCTTGCTTTATAAAATGAGCTAGAGAAGGGCATGGTAAATCACTCCAGTATTTTTGCCAAAAAAAATCCCAAATGGGTTCACAAAGGGTTGGACACTGAACAACAAAAACAAATTTCTTAATTATCTGTTATGTGTTCATCACCTTGCATTACTTTAGCATTGGCTGTATCCTCTCTCATTGATTGCATTGTATGTGAAAGATGAAGAAGATGGAAATGTCATCCTGTGTGGATTCTTTGATGATCACTGAAGTTAGTATTCCAAAGGAACCATTTACCACATTAATCATATTTATAGTTTTCCTCCCCCAGTGTGAACACTGTGATAATCATTGAGACATGCTCTCCAATGTCCAATGCCGCATTAAATACATTTATAGGGTCTCTCCCTGATGTGAACCATTCTGTCAATTAAATTGAATCCTCTCCCATACTGTTCACATTTATAGATCTCTCCTTGGTAGATTCTCAAATAAGCATTGACTTTTATTCTCTAAATGAATCCTTTCCTATAATGATTAAATTTACAACTTTTCTCTCCCACTTGGATTCTCTAAGAAACATTGAGATGAGCTCTCTGAGTGGACTTCTTTGCCATATCCATCATCTCTATAGAGGATTTTTTTTTCCTCTGTGGAAACTCAGAGGAAGAGGAAAGGGTCTTGCAATGGTCAAGTCAGGTGGCCATAGAAAGATGATACTAGTGTAATGGTGATAGTAATAGAGGGGAGATGGATGAGATTATAGAAATTATTGGAATTAAAAGGTCTTGATAATTCATTATACATGAAAGATATTGACGATGGAAATGTCAGAGATACCCCCAAGTAGCCTTGAATCCAGGCTAGCTTTCCAAAAACCCCAAGTGGGGAGTCCCAGACCTAGCTGGATTGGGCTGAGGCTTAGCAGGAACTGCAGAAACTTTCAATTCCAGGACAGCTTGAAGAGTCTGAGGTCTGAGTCCGGGAAGACTGAAGGAACCTTGGCTGATGAGGAACTGCCAGGCCCAGCTGTACTACCCAGATGTGGCCCTGGATAAAAAGAAACCAATATCTGTTGAGTGAAGAGGCAGTGGGGTAGGGAGGCTGCTGGCTGCAGGATGGGGAATATTTGGTTTGGGGTCCCAAGTCAGAGGGGAGAGCTGAAGGCTCCGTTCTCCCACCCCACAATTAGAAGGGCTTACACTAATACCTCTTATTGAAAAAAATGAATTGGCAAAGAACAGAGAAACTTATCATGGGTTTTCATCTTCAGAGGAGGACACTGAAGTAAAAAAAGCTTCTACCCCGAAGAGTAATGTAAAATGGCTCCCTGCCCAGAGAGGATTTATAGAACTCAAAAAAAGAATTTAGAAATCAAATGAGAGACATTGAGGAAAAACTAAAAACTAAAAACCATCCAAGAAAAAAAGATTATGAAAAAAAGTTAACAAACTAGAAAAGGAGCTACAGAGTCAAAGATGAAAATAACTCTTTGAAAATTAGAATTGGGCAAAGGGAAGCCAGTGAAACTATGAGTGAGCAAGAAATAACAAAACAGATAATAAAGAATGAAAAAGAATAAAGTAAAAAAGATGTGCAACAGAGATCAAAAGATAAAATTTGTTGTCAATGGAGCAGAAATTCCAGAGGGCTCAGTGGAAGGGCTGGGGGGAGTTAGAATGAAACTTTGGAGTAAGAGGATTGAAGGGGATGAGAATGAAGAATCAGGTAGTGGGAGTATGGAACAGGATTTGGATGATGGTCAACATGAGTTCCAAGTCACTGGAATATGGAGTGTATGACCAGGTGAGAGAATGTTTATCTTTGACCTAGACCCTTTGCAGCTTTTTTCAGAACATGCTGAGTCCTAGACCATCTATGTTTGTCATTTTATTTGGTGAAAGTGTAATTTCAGTGAAGCCTTAAATTTGAAGGTTAGGCTAACTGAAGAGAGATTCTACCATTTCCTATCACACTAAAAAGTTTTTGAGAATTGAAAAGTCAGTGTCTTGTCTAAGAACCAGTCAAGAACAGTTCTGCATTACTCATCATCTTATTGGAATACCAATATTTAATAAATGTTGATTGATTGACACAATATAGAATAGTTGCCAATCTATACTGGTAAATGGACTTTTCATTCTGAAAGCTTCCCACGACAATGAAATTGCTGATCTGGGTAAAAAAAAAGTGATCTCTCTTTTGGGTAGTTTTTTTTTTTTTTTTTATCAATTATTCAACCAAAAATCTATTATACTATTTGCTAGGGACTGTGCCTCAGCATTGAAGGTACAAAGAGAAGAAAAAATACAAAAACAATACCTACCTTCAAGGAGCTTACATATTAGTAGAGAGATAACATGCAAATAAATAAATATATTATATACATATTACACACACACACACACACACACACACACAGAATAGAAAGAGGGTAACTGTAGATAGGAAAGATTGAGAGGGAAATTAGGAAAGGACTCTTCAGAAAATGTTATCTGAGGTAGTCTTACCAAAGAGGCAGGAGAGATGCAAAGAGGAGGAGAGAGAGCATTCTAGGTATAGAAGACAACCTCCATTTAAGGGAAATAACTGAAGAGAAATTTCAGAAATGTCTTAACTCCCCCTCCAGCTACACTCATTTTGGACTTCCTTGATTTCTTCCCCTCTTGCTCCAAACCACTATCCCTTGTCCCAACCTCCCTTTTTTGTTTCCTTCTGAATGTTGTCTTCTCCCCTTAGATTGTGAGCTCTTTCAGGGCAGATATTGTCTTTATTTTTATATTTATATCCATCCCCAGCATTTAGCATAGTGCTTGGCTAGTAGCTGTTTATGAAATGTTATTGATTATTGATTATAGTTCTTTTGAAAGGAGCTTAAAAGTAAAATATAAATTAAACATCTCTTTATCATATCTATTGTGTTTTTCCAAATACTGCTCTTATTCCCTCCATTTTTCCTCCTTTTCCTACAAATATAGTAAGCAAAACTCTTATTTTCATATTCTGAAAATGTCTTTAAAATTCAAGTTGGCTCCTAAGTTTACATAAATCTTCATTGGGCTCTTCACCCCCCTTATCAGAATTATTTTTCTTTTTTCCAAGTTTTCCAAACTTCATTCTTAAGAGTTTCCCATCCCCCCTGTCTTCCTCTGAATGATCTGAAATTTGGTCTTCCAAAAATCTTGTTACTTCCTCTATCTTTTGTAGTACGAATTTTTCATTAAAGCAATGAAGAAATTGTTAATTGTTCTGCTTTGGTGAGAGAGAGAGTTCTACATCTTCTCTCTGTCTAAGTGATTTATAGAATATTCCAATAACAATATCACATCTGTTTCTCACTCCAATGAATTTCCCCAAATGCTTTTCAACTGGGCTTCTGAAGTTTCTCACTCTTTAAAGATATCTTTACTGCTATTACTTTGTAATATACAGGCATATTTGGCCCCTCTTTCCCCTTTATCTGTCATGTTTCTATTAAATAAAATACACTCATCCAAAAATACTTTCTTGCCTTGGATTTTATTCTAACAGGTCTCAGTTATTCCTATGATGTCAGATTTGTGTTTTTTTTTATTAATTCAGTTCATCTTGATTATTACCCATATTTTGTTCTTTTGTGTCTAAACCTCATGGCTCAGAAGTCATGTATTTTATTAGTGGCTTTGGGCTCAGATTATTTCCTGTGAACTTCTAAATGTCTGTTTCCTTTTTATATCATAATTATTCTCTAAGATCCTAGTTCCTTTCCAGTAGGAGTTTATCTACTCACTAATTACTAATCAAAAAGTTCACACTTGAAGCACCAGCAGTTAAATGACTGATTTAATTGTTTTGAACTCCTGTTCTTAGTATCTTCTGACATTTTCCACCACTTAACTGCAAAAGTAGAAGTAGAAGAGGCCATTTGCCATGGCCAAAGAACTCATCACCTAATGGACAACCTTCTGGTGAGAAGTCCCTGGGGACTTAGCTAGCCAAGCTGCAGATACAGCCTGTGGCCTGATCTGCCCTCACAGCTATCCTGTAGCTTTACAGGTCTAGCTGGGGGTTGAAATATGTCAACATAGCCTTCAAGAATCCAGGGTGACCTCTTCTCCATTATGAAGCATAACAGTACTTAGTGTCTTTAAATATTTAGCATTAAATCTCAGTGTCCAATTTGGCATTAAAAACCACAGCATCATTTGTTAAGTATACATTATATCCAAATCATGCCCAATTCATGCAAAATAAATAAGATATATAATGTTCCTTATATAATGTAAAAAGAAAAATGTGATATCCATGATGGTAAGACTTATTTTGTTTTGATATTTGTATATCCAATACTTAGTTCATTGTGTATAATCAGGAGTAATTTTGATGAGAAGTCAAAAAAACCCAAAAAGGTGACAGAGAAAAATGAGCATTTACAGGAACCCTAACCAACTTAGTTTTTTTAAAAAAGACATGCATAGGGAATGGACATAAGGGGGGGAGGTGCTTATTATAGTGAGCATGGATGTAGTGCTTTAAAGTTTGCAAAGCACTTTATAAATATATTATCTCCTTTGATCCGTACAACAACCCTATAAGGTAGGTATTATTATCATCCTGTTTTACAGTTGAGGAAATTGAAGGAGAGTCAGGAGTACATAAGCTAGTAAATATTTGAACTCAGATCTTTCTGATTAGCAATCTCGTGCTTTATCTCCTGTGACATAGAAAAATGGAGAAAAGGTAATAAGACCAAATGGAGAGAAAATGAAGGAAAGGTAATAAGATCATTGTTCAAATGATAACAGAAGAGAAGCACAGCAGAAATGTTTAATTCTTTGTCAAAATTCTATGTGTAGAGTATGTAATTTCACTGATAAAAGGAATTTTTGATGAGGAAACTCTCTACCAATACAGATCTCTAATTTATATGTAATATACAATTTTAGAACAGAGAAGACTACAATCTGTGAATTTATAGGTTTTTAAATTGTTTACATAACAATCATCTTTCTTTGTAATCCTACATATTTTATCTTTTCATTTAAAATTATTTTGAGAGGGAAACCATAGGCTTGACCAGAATACAAAAGACATCTATGAAAACAATAGTTAAGGAAAACTTTATAGTGTTCAGTGAATGAGTTCACCAAGATCATATAGCCAATTTGTGTGAGAGACAGAAATTGAATCTAATTGATTCTGACAGGGAGGCCAGCTTGATATGTACCATGCAACATCATTTCTTGCTTAATGCATATTAAGTAGAAAGTACATGTTTTGTTTTCTTTTGTTTTTAATTTAATGTAATTGTGAATAGAGGAATCCTGAGCAAAACTTTTCTGGACTGCAATTCAATTCAATGCATTCTATATATATATATATATATATATATATATATATATATATATATATATGAAGAGAAACTATTATGAGTAACATATGCATCTTCTCAATTTAATTATAAAGATTATTTATGGAGAAAGTAAACATTTAACTATTATTAGTCACTTAAACTTTAATAAGTTTATTGAATTTTCTAGGAATCACATAATGTGAGCTAGACAAAATAAGAATAACACAGATACCTTTTGATATGGGACAGGATAGATAGAAATGTGAAGCACAGGGTCTCATTCAGGCTGGGAAGTCTAGACATAATATTAGAGTAGAGGTTTCTGTACAGCAAGGGGGTAATCTGAAGATTCTGGATAAATTTGACTATAGCCCACCCAAAGAACATCTCTAAAAGAAGTCAGGCAACAGATGTCAGAAATTCCACAGCCAATCTTGTGGGAAGGGTATGTGGAAAATTACTTGTAGAGTATGATTTTTAGCACACTGAGGACAGTTTCTTCTATAGTTTTCCATCACCTGCTTCCCAATGCTTTCAGTTCCTCTAACCTAAAATGTAAATATCAAAGGGGAGGTAGCATATTTAATGAAATTTATATTAAGGTATAAATGGCTAATAACATAAGGTATAATAATAAGGTGTTAAATAATTAATCCTAAGATTAGATTTTGATAGGATGAAAGAAAGACCACATAAAGGCACTGGATATGTATATGAGTGGAAAAGACTTCTCTTATTTACTTTTTTGTCTAGTTTAGTCCCAGAATAATGATGTTCTGCACACATTCATCATTCAATACCAGTGTTATGAACTGACTTGTTAGTATTGAGATGAAGACTGCCAGTGATTCTCTCATTATTTGCTTCTCCAGGTGGATTATGATCGCGCACAGATGGCTGTCAGCCCAACTCTGTCTGGATCTGACACTTACCCTCGGGGCCCAGTCAAACTACCTCAAAGCCAGAACAAAGTTAACTATTCCTCAAGTGGCTACCACTATCCTTCTGGGTATCACAAGGCTGCCCACTACCACCAGCCTGGTCTCCAGACCAGCTCTCAGTATGTCTCCACAGCTTCCTATCCAAGTTCCCCAAGCATCTCTTCAAGTGCTTATCCCCCACCTAGTTGGGGTTCATCCTCAGACCAGCAGCCCTCCAGGGTGTCCCACGAACAGTTCAGGGCTGCTCTACAGCTTGTGGTTAGCCCTGGGGACCCGCGAGAATATCTGGATAATTTTATTAAAATAGGAGAAGGATCGACTGGAATAGTTTGCATCGCCACTGAGAAACACACAGGAAAACAAGTCGCAGTGAAGAAAATGGACCTCAGGAAACAACAGCGGCGTGAGCTGCTTTTTAATGAGGTGAATCATGTGTCCCAAGCACTTTTCTATTATTTGATGAAAGGGCGATTGGCCCTGGAATATGTTTTCAAGAATTGGTCTACTGCTACAAACCCGGTGATCATTCAAATGTTCTGTTTGACCAGTTTTGGAAGGAGTGTTAATTGTAGCTAGAACAGGGCAGGGCCCAGGGAAAGAGGGAAAATCAATATTCTAATATTCTAATCTTTAGGCAACAATGTCTGGGGAACACAAAGAATGGAGAGATGTTCTCTAATTAAACCCCCTAATATGGTATGGTGGAGTCTTGGGGAAGGATAGGAGGGACCTTGCAAATATATTAGCAGTGGGAGCACTGGATTGGATCAGCAGCTCATAGATTGTGAGCTAGAAGAGATCTTAGACCATCTAATCCAGCCCCCTTATTTTACAGAGGAGGAAGATGAAACTGTGTCCCCAGTCACACAGAAAGTAAAGTAGCAGTGTCAAGATTCAAAATAAGACTGTGCGATTACAAATAGAGCTATTTATCCACTACACAAATCCCAGCTTTGTTTTTAATGCCAGGGTGACTAAGAAGTTTTAAGTTTGTCTTTCTTAGTTTTCCCTTTCTTATCAACAAAATTGAGGGGCCAAAGAAGATATGCTGAGGGTTCACTTGCAACTCTAAACCTTATAATCCTATGAAAGAATATTCTTTACAAATGAGAAAACTGAGATTCCTTATCAATAAAGTCACTTGTCCATTATAATGGGAAATTGTTGATGAGGAGCTCTGGGTTACCATGGGATTTCTAAAAAATAGTTCTTTGACAGATAAATTCCTGTTAAACTTGTCCAAAATGTTTAGAGGTCACTCAAAGACCCTGGTTAACTAATTTATGTTTTCCCATCATATATAATGCCTTGACAATCAATGTATTGGTCATCCTTGTCATCCATTAGGTCTCCATCTAGAGAAATGTTGCTATCATTAAAAGTATTTAAAGTATTCATAACATTCATTCATAGCATAAAACCTGCACATTATCCAATTTCCAGAAGCTATTGACTTCTTTACTCTTTTAAAGAAATTTCTCAAAAAATTCTTGGAGATTAATCAAGAATCAGAAGCTATAAAATTATAGAGTCTTAAAGATAACTACATAACTCATATCTTTAAAAAATATCTGGAAACTGATTTAATTCTACAAATCCCATCTGTGTGGCACTGACTGTTCAGTACTACCCCCAATTTCTTTGGGGAAGAATCATTTTCATCACTTGACCAATATACTGCTCAACTGAACTGCTATTGTTATAAACAGTCCAAATATATATTTTATGAACAGTTCAAGAAGTATGACAGTAGGACTTTATTTTATAAACCTATCACAAGATATTTCCTATGTGATGTTTAATTTTTTTCATTCAATGGCCCCAAATCCCATAGTCCTTTCAAATTGATTAAAGATTTGTTTGTGTAGTATAAGGATATTTTTTAAAAGAAAGTTCTTTCATACTCAGTTTATTGTGTTGATTGATTGATCAGGGTGAGGAAAAGTCTTACTCTTACACATTTATAAATTTTAAAAATCTAATAAGTCTAATAAAAGAACTGCATCTAGAGGGAAAAAATAGGATTTCAACTTTCATGAAAACAAGCATGAAGTATTTGTGATTTTTATCAGTATGTGATTCTAGGGGCTCCCATTTTTGACTTACTGGATAAGTCCCAGAGAATCTCTTGATAGAGAAAGAAGTTTTGTAACACAAATAGTACATGTGAGAATAAGGATTTTAACTCAGATTTTCCTGGCTCCAGATTCAAAACCACATTCATCATTCCAGGTCACCTCTTTGCCAACTAACAGTCAGATCATTTCCTTTTCTTTTGAACAGGTTGTGATAATGAGAGATTACCATCATGAAAATGTAGTTGACATGTACAATAGTTATCTTGTTGGTGATGAACTGTGGGTTGTCATGGAGTTCCTAGAAGGTGGGGCTTTGACCGATATAGTAACTCACACGAGGTAAGTTTATTAGATACACCTGGGTAACTCTTTTTTCATACATTTATCTTTCATTCACAGATGGTAGTTCAATGACCAATGTGATTATCCTTGTTATATCATCCTTGTTAATGTCTTAATATAACTCTAAGAAATTCATAGATAAGCATTGCATCTTGTCATCATACCACACTCCCCACACACTATATAGGGACTAAACCCCCACTGAAATATTTATTGAATTGACAGTGACATGCTCTTGAAAATGATAAATGTTCAAAGACACATATAATATACATATAAATATTATATGGTCTTCATTTTTCAATCAATAAGTTAATATAAATATTCATTATGTGATTTCTCTATGCTGTGAACTGAACTAAGTGATAGGGATATCAAAATAGGCAAAAGCAGTACCTGCCCTCAAGGAGATTATACTTTAAGAATGGAAATGACATATCAAAAGCTATAATACATACAAAGTAGTTGATAAATACTTAGAAGGCTCTAGAAGCTTGGGGACCAAGAATGGCTCCCTTTCTAAAGTAGCATTTGGGCCACCTTCTTACAAGAAGCCAGGGAAATTCAGAGGCAGAAACGAGAAGTATTCCAAGCACAGAGGAAGTTTATTAATACAGTGTATTAATACATTAAGTGCAAGATGAGATATTTTCAAAACTATTTCAAATTAAAAATAGCAGTTATAAGACCAATCATACAATATAGTTTAGTTACAAATAAGAAGAGTGACGTATACATCTGTTTTGTTTTAAAACAGTCTTGAAAGATAAAGAAGTACTTTCCATCCTGTTGCCTTAACCTCTTCCCCCCTTTCTAGTTACATAAATGAAAGTAGAGCTAGGAAAGTAATCTTCAATGAGGAGAAGATAGAGAAGTTTTATGAAGATGGAATTATTTTGATAGATCCCTGCTGAAGTACAAAAGTATGGATCATGTTGATCCTTTGTAGTTCTCCAATTTGTGACTTCCCAGCAATGAGAGGACAGTAAAATGATGAAGGAGCTCCGCCAATTTCACTACAGTTTCAGCTGATGGGATATTGTCATGAGAGTCCTAGCACAGGGCTAGATGCATACAGGGAACCCTCTTCGTTCATGAGACAATGTGCTCCCCAAGAACAGAGAAACCCACAAATCCTATACTTTTCCAGATCATAAACTTGATGGTCCAAAGGAGAATTTGTTCATGCAGCAATATGCAGAAGAAAGTTCTTTAAATTTCTTTCCAAAAGAAACCTTTTCCTCCCTTAAAAATATTTTTCCCCAATTAGATGCTAATTTCTTTTTCCTCCTGATGTAACATAGCAGACCTATCTTTTGGTCTTCTTCTGATTTGCCATTTAATAGTCCAGAGGACTAGAACTGAGGCAACAACACAGGAAGCAGGCAGTTGAGAAATTGTCAAGGTGATCCTGGTATATACAAAACTTTAAGCCATGATTATGCAAATATTGGAAGTTTTTATCTTATGAATTTTGATAAATGTTGATAAATTGATTGATTAGATGAAATACCATTCTCATTCCCATGAATTTAATTCTCCTTAGCATGGAGAGATTTCTAAAAATAAAAAAAAGTAACACTGAACTTCAAATAGTTCAAATTCATTGAGTTAGAGATCTGTCTTAGAACATCTTAGCAGACCAAGCCTGAACTTCTGAGAGATGACTTCTAGAGTGGTGATTAACAATATAATGTAGTCAGTTATTATTATAGACCACCTGCAGACTTTTATTGTCTACTTGGAACAAATTAAAATCCCATATGTCAGAGAAAAATGTATTAGAAGGAAGATTAGGACACTTTGTACTACAATAATTTAAGACACATTTGGCTGATGCCAACATAAACAAATTCCAAAATAAATATTGGCTTTCCCTTCTGGGTAATTACCATAACTATCAAAAGAAATTACAGCTTTGTGTGCCTTTGTTAGATGTCAACACTGGCAGTTTGACATTGCTAGGTCAGACAAAATGACCAACATATTCACAAGCAACTACATGAGATAAAGACTTTTTTGGTCCATTCTTCCTTGCTTCCCTTCCCTAACTCATTTGCTTTATCCAAGAATATCTCCACTATGTTTTGAATAAGCCTAATTTAGTGCCTACATGATCTTATGTAAAAAGGGATATATGTTCCCATAAATTTAAAGGATTTTTTTTCCTTTTCAGTCTACCCTACCTGTTACTCATATGCAGCCTCAGTATATGATGGTATTAACTTTGTGAAGAAATATTCAGAAACTAGAATTCTAACAGTATTAATATGGACTTTGATCAATGCCACTGATTCAAAACTATTTTCCATCACCTCCTATAAATGTTTTGTCACCTTGGTGGAGATTCACTTTTGGAGAGAATGTCCACATCAATGAGATCACAGTATAATTTATCATACTTAACACAGTAGTAGTCAGGGACCATATAACAATTGTTTAATGTGGAATGAATGAATGTTAAATGGAATAATGTTTTGCAGAAATTTTTAAAGCCCCATCTATATACATCAGAGGAACAGCACAGGAGTAGCAGCAGGAGCATTAGAGTGAGAATCAGTAAATCTGAATTCTGATCTCTGTTCTGTCACTAACTTGCTATGAGTCCTTAAACAAATCATGTAACTTCTCTTGAAAGAATGAATGTTCTCATCTAAAAATTAAGGAATTTGAACCAAATGGTCTCTGAGGCCTTATGCAACTCTTAAAAAAACTTCAGTTCTGCCCAGATTCTCCCAGTAGCTGCATAAAGTATGTAGGAGATATGGAGTCGATAGAGTAAGCAGTCACCTGCTTCATCTAATTTAAGAGGTTATACTGATGTATTTCCCCAAATAGGTGTGTGGAATTCTGTATCTGAAATTCCACATTAAACATTAATTTATTTGAGCAATTCTCTTTGTGATCACTTAAAATCATTTTGAGGTAACACAATTAATTAGTTCACACTAAGATTGTTAGTGCCTTCATGCTAGTGATTTGTCGTTATTGATCCATCCCCATTTTATCCTGGCTGTCTCTTACTTGTACATAATTATTTTTATGTTCTCTTTCTCTTTGGATTATGAACAACTAGGAAGCAGGAAACTGTCTTTTGCCTTTGTATGCCTCAGCAGTAAGCACAATACCTGATACATTATAAGTACTTAATAAATGTTTTTTGACTATTAGTGATTCACAAAATTTTTCATTAATAATAAGGACCTGACCAGACATACAGGAATTAAAAAGGAGGAACACTGTAAAAGTCTTGGTTGGTGGGAAAGGGGAATGTCATATAAGGAGCAAGCCAATGGTACCAGTAGCAAATTTTGTAATTTTGCTTAAAGCCAGCACTGATGGGAAAGTATTATGATTCCCATTTTATAGATCAGAATACTGATACACAAAGAAATGATGAATTTAAGCATACATTTATGAATCTATTCTGCAAATACCTTCTTAACCTCTATATCTTCTAGTTTATCTCAGTGTTCTTTCCTCTCTACTAAGATGTCTCTTGGGAGCTATTATTTATTCTACATGAGAGAGGATGGAATAAGGCCTTAAATAAAAATGGATTTGCATTAATTGCCAAATGTTGTTTTGTTGTTGAGTCCTTTCAGATGGGTCTGCCTCTCTGTGACCCTTTTAGGATTTTCTAAACAAAAATATTATAGTGATTTATCATTTCCTTCTCTGGGTTATATGACAGATGAGGAACTGAAGCAAACAAGGTTAAGTGACTTACTTAGGGTCTTAGAGCCAGTAAGGGTCTGATTTCAGATTTGAATTCAGGTCAAATCTGGACCTGACTCCAAGCCTGGTACTCTTATCTATTATGCAACCTAGCTGCCCCAATCACCAAATAATCAAGAGGTATAAATAACTTTTACTTAGGGTTGACTTTATAGTTAGCCTTTGAGGTCCATTGCCATTAACTTTGTGCTGACTTAAAGACCATTGTGTGAGTCAAATCATGTATCAGTTAATAAACATTAAATATTTGCTATGTGTCAGATTAGGTCACATTTCTTACATATACATGATCCAGAACTAATTAACTGGAATACTGTAAAACCTACCAATTTGATTTTGCTTAGAAGATATCCTTAATCCTTTAAAGTTATTTCTTTAAACATGATTTCTTTTTTTTATAGAATGAATGAAGAACAAATAGCTACAGTCTGTTTATCAGTCCTGAGGGCCCTTTCTTACCTTCACAATCAAGGGGTTATTCACCGAGACATAAAGAGTGACTCCATCCTTCTGACAAGTGATGGCCGGGTAAGAGATGAAGATTTTTCTTACCTTAAGTAAAAGCACACAATTAAATCATCAGCAGCTATGGACATCAGCCTCAATAGACAGCTTTTCCTGAGATATTTGGGTTTTTTTGACTCTGAACTTCTTAACTTTATACCTTTGTCTCACATTTGCACATGCTTTAAGAAGATCATTATGTGCTATGATCATAATATCTAAAAATGTCTTCCTATCTATCAGCTTAAGCTAAAGCCCAAATTTAAAGTGCATTTTTTTTCTTAAACAGTGAGTGTAGAAACTCAGGGAGTTTCTTTATCCTCTTCCTGCTTCAATCCTAACAAAAATTAGCTGCTCTTTACTCTTAGGAATTAAAATATCTTTTGTGGCTCTTTTCCAAACTTAAGTGAAAGCATAACCTAATTGTCTGTCTTGGCTCTCCAAGGGATTGAAGCCCAGCTATTTTTGTTATTTCCATAGGGGTTATGTGCTTGAACAGGTAGTTATGGCAGCCATTTCATACATTCCTTCTATATATCAACTGCTTTATAGTTTAGAACATTACTACACAGAAGTGAAGGGAAAAAAGAAGAGCCAAACTCTCAAAGGGAATTTAGATTAGCAGAATGATGTAAAATGGAATTTGACCAAGGTGGTCTACTTTACCCCTATTCCCACCACTGAGGACCATGATATTGATGATAAATGGAACAAAACCTCTCTTAAAGATTACTTCATTTTTCCAAAGATAGCATAGTCATCATTATCTGAATATCTTGGCATTGGATCAGACTTTTTTTTCAGAAATTATTCAAAGAGTCAAGGGGAACCTAGAGAACAAGGAACATTGTGTTTCATTGAGTGGCCTTGGGATGCCCTTCTAGCCAGGTCTTGCTTAGTCAAAAAGAAGAAAGAAAGAAAGGGAGAAAAAAGATTTATCTGCAATAAAAATATTTTGTAGCATTTTTCCCACCATTTTTTTTAACATTTTCTCATGTGTGCACAGCTGGGACTATGAGAAAATAATAAAAAAATGGTGGAACAAAGAAAAATATTATTGCTGCAGATAATTTTTTTCTTTCTACTTATTGCACACTATGTGTTAAGCACAGTGCTCATGAGATAAAGACAAAATTTTCATATTTTTTGTTCTCAACACGCTCATATTTTATCAGAAACGTTAGTTATTTGGAGTCTGAAGAATTACATTCAATGAGTTCTTAACCACCTACTACCTAGGTTACCATGAGGACAAAAACAACAACCATATTAGAGTTTGTATAGCACTTTGTTTAAATAACAGTTTTATATGCTAACTCATACATGCTTCCCAACAACCCTCTGAGGTCGAAGCAGTTTTCCATATTTTTCAGTGTGCTTGAACCTTACTTCCATTTATACTCTGCAATCCAGTGAAACCTTCCTCACATAAAATACTCCGTATCCTCCTGACTTAGCATTTTCACTGGCTGTCCTCTCCACCTGGGATGCTCCCTTCCTTATCTGTACCTCCTGCCTTCCCTGCCTTCCTCAATTAAAATCCTGACTTCCACAAGAATCCTTCCTCACTCCAAGCCCACTACTCTTTCTTAAGCAAATAGAACCATAAACACAAGTAAAGGCCATTCCTAAGTGGTCTTTGCCTAACAAGCTGCCCCTTTTCATCTTAGTAGGCATTCCCATTTGTCCAAATTTTCTTAATCCAAACGGGATTCTTGAGTAAAGAGTGCTTTCCTAAATGGAAAAGTTCGATAGCTGTATCATGACTAGAAAAAGGGACATCTAAGAGGCAATACAACTTGCTTTTAGGACCTACATACAATGCTTCATTATACTCATTACTTGACTCATTATTTGCATTGCAGAATTATTCAGGGGATATGTTGTGTGTAATTATCTTTTTTTAGAAAATTGTCTCTTTTATGTACTCAGTTGAGCAATAGATATTAAAAAAAACTCTTATACTCCTACAATAGAATAATGGTCTTGGCTTTCAAAATTTGTAGTGATTCCACTCATCTCCTTTCTGTTTGTCATGGGGAACATGATTAGGCTTTAGGCATTTTGAAGAAAGAGAAATCTACATTAAAAGTATGGTAAATTATTCCTGATAGTGAGTTTTTGGCAGCCCCTTTGTTTAGATATTTTATAAATTCTGAAATTTACAATCAGAAAGAGAAATGATAAAAATTAATTTTTCCCTTAAGGATCTGTTTCTCATCTTTCCAATATTACAAGCATTTTCTTTTCTTTTTCTTTTTTTTACTATTATTATTATTTTATTTAATATTTTCCCCATTACATTCAAAACATTTTTTTACATTTGTTTTCAAAACTTTTCAGTTCCATATTCTTTCCCTTATCCCCACTCCCAGCCATCATTAAGAAACCTCTGTGAAGTTATGCAAAACATTTCCATAAAAGTTATGTTGTTAAAAAAAAACACATAGATTTCACATCCTAAAAAAAAAAACAAGAAAAATAACATGAAAGAGAGACAGACAAAGACAGAGACACAGAGAGAATGCTTCATTCTGTATTCCTACACAATCAGTTCCTTCTCTGAGTATGGATAGAATTGTTCAGCATAAATCCTTCAGAATAACCATGGATTATTGTACAGCTGAGAATAGCAAAGTCATTTACAGTTGATTATCCAGGAGCATTGCTATTACTTTGTATAGGGTATATTTCACTTTGCTTGATTTCATGGAGGACTTTCCAGGTTTTTTCTGAGAGCATCCTGCTATCATTTCCCATAGAACAATAACATTCCATCATAATTACATGTGATAATTTATTCAGCCATTCTCCAATTGATGGGCAATCCTTCAATTTCCAATTTTTTGCCCTGAGAAGAGAGCTGCTATAAATATTTTTATACATATAGGTTCTTTTCCTTTTATAAAAAAATCTCTTTTGAGATTTTTGCATACTAGTGGTATTGCAAGTCAAAGCATATGCATGAATTTATAGCCTTTTGGTCATGGATCATGTCTTTTGATCATTTATCAATTGGGGTATGGCTGTAATTTTTTTTAAATTTGACTCAGTTCCCTCTATGTTTGAGACATTATTCAGAGAAATTTGCTTCAAAATTCTTCCTTTAACTATTATTGACTGTATTTCTCCCCTCCCCCATTTATTCTATTCTCTCCTTTCACTCTGTCTCTCCTCAAAAGCATTTTGCAACTGACCACTTCTTCCCTTAATATGCCCTCTCCTTAATAATCTGTAACGATGGAGAAACTAAGGCAGGATAGAGATTAGAGGTTTTCAATAATTTATTGATAGTGGAGAGTTTGGAAGCCATGGCCATGGGGCTGAATGGGACTCTTGTCTCAAAGCATTCAGCCCCACAGCAAGGGACTCCAGGGACTCTTCTAGGGCTCTGGCGCTCAGGGAAACAAAGGCAGAAGAAAGGGGTAGAGCACTGGGGGATAGAAGTTCCACAAAAGGACCATAAATTCAGTTCTGACAGGTTGGGGGTATGGAGAAAGGATCATAAATTCTGATATGGAGCTAGGAGATCCTGAGTCTGAGACCAGAAGGATATGCCCAAACATTGGAGATAAGTCTTCTGGAGTTTTATGACTCTTTGGAGTGCCAGTGGCCAGAGATCTGCAGCCCCAATTATCTCAGTCCTAATGGCCAGGAAGGGGGGTTGCCACTAGGGAGACTTAAGGCAGAACAATTCAGGGAAATTGAGGCAGAACAATTAAGGGAAACTGAGACAGGGGAACTGAGGCACAACAACCCTTTCCCCTTCCCATATCCCATTCCCCTCCTACTTTCCTGCAAGGTAAGGTAGATTTATACATCCATATTGAGTGTGTATGTTATTTCCTCTGAGCCAATTCTGGTGAGAGTAAGGTTCACTCATTCACCCTCTCTTCCCCCTCTTCCCCTCGACTGCTTTATCTTGCCTCTTTTTTCATGGCAGATAATTCATATGATTCTACTTCTTCCTTTCCTTTTCTCATAGTACAGTCTTCTCTTACCCCTTAATTTAACTTTTTAAAATTTTGTCCCCTCATATTCAACACACACCTGTGCTCTTCATCTATATAATATTCCTTCTAACTGCCATAATAATGAGAAAGTTCTAATTAGTCACAAATATCATCCTCCTGTGCAGGAATGTAAACATATAAACTTAATGAAATCCCTTATGATATCTTTTTCCCTGATAACCTCCTTATTCTCCTTCTGAGCCTTGTATTTGAAAATCAACTTTTCCATTTAGCACTGGTCTTGTCATCACTAATTCTTGAAAATCCCCTATTTCATTGAATTTCCACTTTTTCCTCTGAAAGATCATATTCACTTTTGCTGGGCAAGAGATTCTTAGTTGTAATCCTAGCTTCATTGCTCTTCAGAATATCATATTCCAATCCCTCAGGCCTTTGATGTAAAAACTGAAAATTTTTTGTGTTATCCTGAATATGGCTCCCTTATATTTGAATTGTTTCTGGATGCTTGCAACATTTTCTCCTCGACCTGAGAATTCCAGAATTTGCCTATATTCTTGGAAGTTTTCATTTTGGGATCTTTTGGGAGGTGATTGGCGGATTCTTTCAATTTCTATTTTATCCTTGGTTCTAAAATATCAGGATAATTTTCTTTGATAATTTCTTGAAAGATGATATCCAAGCTCTCTTTTTTCAATTGTGACTTCTAAGTAGATCAATAATTTTAAAATAATCTCTCCTGGATCTATTTTCCAGGTCAATTGTTTTTCCAATGAGAAATTTCACATTTTTTCAGGTTTTTTTCAGTTTTTTGATTTTGCTTTATTGTATCTTGGATTTCTCATAAGGTCATTAGCTTCCATTTGACAATTAAGGAATTATTTTCCTTTGTGAGCTTTTGTACCTCCTTTCCCATTTGGCTAATTTTTAAAGCATTCTCATTTTAATTTTTAAGGCATTCTTCTCATTTACTTTTTATAGTTCCTTTTACACCACTCTAAATTCTTTTTCTAATTTTTCCTCTATCTCTTACTTGATTTTCAAAATCCCTTTTGACCTCTTCCATGGCCTGAGCACAATCTTATTTTTCTTGAAGACTTAGGATGTAGAAACTTTGACTTCGATTTCCTGTTGTCAGTGTATGTTTTGATCGTCTTTGTCACCATCATAACTGTGGTCAAAAATTTTTCTATTGTCTTGCCATTTTTTCTAATACATTACTCAACTTTTAATTCTTTGTTAAATTAGGACTCTGTTTCCAAGGTGGAGGGTGCATCATTCCAAGCTTTAAGAGTTTTGTGCAGCTTTTTTCAGAGCTTCTTTTAGAGACCTAACCATAAGTTCTCTTTTCTTCCCTGAAGATGTTAACTATGTCCTGTCTCCACTATAGATGTAAGAACTAGTGTTCTAAAGTAATAAAGTCTGTTTGGGCTGAGAGTCTGGAAGCCACCAGTATTTCTGCTAATTCAGAGGTCCTTAGATCCCTTGCTTTACTGGCCTTGGGGCAGGGCTAGAAATGTGGTAAACTTTCTACTGACTTTCCAAGAAGTTGCCTTCTACTGGAATATGTTTTATTCCATCTTTTAAAATTTATTTAGTCATTATTTAAAGGAATTTGGAGCAGTTTGGGGGAGAAGTTGGGAAAGATCCTGCCTTTACTTTGCCTCTTGGCTCTTACAGGAATATTCTTTAGAATTAAGTGTTAACCAATCCACACTTAGTAGATATTGCAGTATGTGTGCTAATAACTCTAATAAGTGGTAGATGAGATTAAAAGATTCAGCTAAAACACTGCTCTTGTCCTCTTAAATCTTAGTCTATGAAGTGAAAAAATATAGGTAGATAAAAGTAATATAAAACTTACAGAATTACAAAAAGATGTTTAAAACAAAATGCTATACAGTTAGACAAGGAAGAACAGATTTGACTGATAAGAGATCAAGAAATCAGTCAATCTTAAAGTACTTAAATTAAGTGCCTACTATGTGCCAAACACTGTGCAAAACTGAGAATACAAAACCAAAAATAATCTTGTGAGGAAGGAAGACTTCATGGAAGAACTGGTATGTGGGGTAAAGCTCTAAAGAATGAGAATTAATAGGGAGAATATTCCACTTATTTCCCCTATTAAACTTGTATGCTACTTTGAAAGCAGGAACTGTTTCTTTTCTTTCTTTGTATCTCCAGCACTTAGCACAGTACTTGGCATAATTAGGAGCTTAATAAATAGTTATTAACTGATGACATTATTAGGTGATGAATATTTAATTGTCTTCAGAGCATTAAAGTTCTGATTGTTTTAGAGTGAGATTATTGAATCTTTTTTTATTTTCCCATCATATACATAATTGTAGAGTTAAGAACATAATTTGAAAAGAAAATCATTATATATGTATATGTGTATGTATGTATACATATATATGTATATGCATGTATACTGCCTTGGATACTTTTTTTACTTTAGATTCTCTTTATTCATTCACTGTTCCATTTTTCTACTGAAGACATCATTTTAAAAGAAAATCAGATGTATATTGAACACTTTGCACTGTGCTAGGCACAATAAAACAGATGAAAATATCATCTGCTCACATATTGAAACAAAATGACAAATCATTTAATTTTTGATTTTGTATCTTGATTCATTAATGTCTGTATGGAATGGCAGATAAAATGGTCAATGGAGTCACATTGTTGCATCTATTCTTTTTCCAGATAAAGTTATCTGATTTTGGTTTCTGTGCCCAAGTTTCCAAAGAAGTTCCAAAGAGGAAATCACTGGTTGGCACTCCCTACTGGATGGCACCAGAGGTCATATCTAGACTACCTTATGGAACAGAGGTAAGGGGGGAAAATCTATCCTTTCTGTAGTCATGGAGTATATGAAAACATTTGTGCATTTCATAAGGCCAGGAAGACTGTGAGAGTTCAATAAATTTATACATATACACACATATACTATGAATATATGAACATGTGCATGTTATGTGTAGATTTACATGTATATATGTTTATGTGTTAATATACATGCCTGTTTGTATACATATATTGATATCTCTATACACACACAGAATGATGTGTTCAGAGCCACAGAAGGAAACTTATTCTCACTGTTTTCATTATTCTCATTCACGTCTATTTTTTTTTCTTCCAGTTAAAAAAATGGCATCCCTACCCAATTATATCATTTGCTTTATTTAGAAAGGTAACAGCATAAATAACAGAGCAATAGAATTGTAGTCAGGGGGAATTGGATTCAAATTATTTCTCAAATATTCATTAATTATATAACGCTGGATAATTCACTTAATCTTTCACCTCTCTATACTTCAATTTCCAAAATGGGGGTGGGGGGAGACGTGTGAGGAGGCACAAAGCATGAGTCTCTAAAGTACCTAATGTGTTTAAATCTATGATCCTATGATCATAATTGATCCTAAATTATGTTTAGCTATTTTCTAAAACTCAAACTACTCTTAAAAAGATAAAAATTTTTCTATCACAGTTACTAAGTTTTGTTTGAAGAGATATCCAGTTTCCCAAGGAGTCTACTCTGAATGAGTTATCTCCCATTGTAATTTATAAGATAGAATGAGGGGGAGGGAGAGGGAAATCAACCTCATTGCAAAGCTGTAGACTAAATGTAAAGATGTGGTGAGAATAATTGACCTGAGCAAATTGACTGAATAAAACCTAAAAATATGAGTGTACATCCCAGTTTGTATACCCTTGGATGATTTACTCAACTCAGCTTTTTAATCTTGGCCCTGAGATATAACTTGTAAATACAGGCCATTGTATGGGTTATGATAGTAATACATCACCAGATAAGATGTGACAGTAACTGGAAAATGATAATGTGGTTATTTCATTCCTATTGTTCAAACTTGCAGTTCTTTAACCAGAAATAATTGTGTGTCATCTGCTTATTCTTCTCTTTGTTGCCTAAAACTGGATTTAGAAAGCCAACTGCTATATAGTCTGGTTTTAAAGACAATATAGAGCCAAAATGTTTCTAAAAGAGAAAATTTTGTTAAAACATCTGAACTTCTGAGTTTATTTTAACTTCTTTTTTATTATTTAAGAGTTGTATTGAAAACTTAATTTTTAACATTAATATAACCAAGTATAATTTGGCAAAGGGCAAAATCTTTTCTTTTGTATTTAAGGGTATACAGGACTTCCAATGAAGAAACTCTCTCTACTAACATAGACCTGGAAATGCCATGCACAGCTCTTTGGGGCATTAAGTTTCATTAAGAGACATTAAGTGAATTGCCCAGTCATATAGCTAGCCTATATCTGAGGTAGGACTTGATCCCAGGACTTTCTTATATTGAAGGGAATTCTCTGTCTACTATAATATGCCATGTTGCCTCTCCTATTACATTAATGAACTATAATTTCCACTATTACTCAGCTTTTAGCTTATTTTCCAGTCCTGGTTGTTACACAAAATGCTGATGTAAAAATCCTCCAATGTAACTTTTTTTAAATTTTGTTTTTCAACAGTATTTCCAGGATCTGTTCCTAACAATGTAATTATTAGGTTAAATGCTATGATTACTTTTTTTAATGGGTAATAGGTACTGATATATTGTTCTCTAAATTTCATCCATAATGTTTGAATATATCTAGTACTCCATAACCTTGCCAGCATTGAGTTTTAGTGCTCTTAATTATTTTTGCTAAGTTGGTGATTATAAGGTGACTCCTCAAAGTTGTTTCTAATATATATTTCTTTGATAATAAAACTTAGATTTCCCAAGGAATAATTCACAATTTTGTTTGTCCTTTTTTGAAAATTATCTTTTCGTATCCTTTGACCATTTATCCATATAAGCCTAATGTTAAAAGCAAATCATTAAGTATCAGAAATGTATTCTTTAGAATGGGACATTATGCCATTCTGGAGAGCAATTTGGAACTGTGCCCAAAGGCTATAAAACTGTGCATACCTTTTGACCCAGTAGTGTCATTACTGGGTCTGAATCCCAAGGAAATCATAAAGGAAAGTAAAGGACCCACATGCACAAAAATGTTTGAAGCAGCTCTTTTTGTGTTTGCAAAGAATTGGAAAATGAGTAAGTGCCCATCAGTTAGGGAATGTCTGGCTATAAGTTATGGTATATATTCTATAAAAGATGATGAAGCTGATTTTAGAAAGACTTGGAAAGATCTTCATGAACTGATGCTGAGAGAAATAAGCAGAACCAAGAATACATTGTACACAATAACAGCAAGAATGGGCAATGATAAACTATGAAAGACTTGGTTCTTCTCAATGGTTCAGTCATCCAAGGCAATCCCAATAAACTTTGGATAGAAAATGTCATCTGCATCGATAAAAAGAACTATGGAGATTGAATGCAAATCAACAATGCTATATTCACTTTCTTTTTTCTGTTTCTCTCCAGTGGTTCTTCCCTTTTGTTCTGATTTTTCTCCCCCAACATGATTCATAAATGTGTATTTAAAAAGTTAATATAGATGTATAATCAGAAAAAATAATTAATAATGGAAAAAAGTAACACTATTTTAAATTTTCTTTAGTCTACTAATAGTAATGGAAGTATAAGTATCTTCTAATTTCACATTTACATAAAGTATTTTAAATATAGTTTTAGAGAGATCTAAGTAGGTTGTTAAAAACAATCTTTTTTTTATTTTTTGAAGATTTACTATGTGAACCTTTCAGCCATCTGTGGATGGTAAATAGGTTCTAATGAAAAGAACAAACTTTAGAATGATAATATATACAATTGCATATATAAAACATTATTGATGAGCTCTGGTTCCTTATCAGGCCAATTAGAATAGTCAGTGAGAAATTAGATTTTTCCTTTTGATAAACTGATATCTTAAATGAAAACTTTGTCTGGAGATTTATGCTTTAAAAAAATCTCCCTCTTAGGTTATTATTGAATAAAATAATTTCTGAATCATTTGTGAATTACTTGGTTTCTCAGGCACAATATGTACTTCACAATGACCATTTCCCCTTTAATATTAACCTATAAACTCCATTAAACAGGTGGATATCTGGTCACTTGGCATTATGGTTATAGAAATGATAGATGGGGAGCCTCCTTACTTCAATGAACCTCCACTTCAGGCAATGCGTAGGATTCGTGATAACTTACCTCCAAGAGTGAAGGACCTACACAAGGTGAGGATTTGTTTGTTTTATTAAATTTCAAAAGGCTGATAATATGTAACCTTGGAATTCTGAGACCAGAGATATTGCTTTTAAGTAGTTATCAACTACTCTGCTTATTTCAACTTGTAATTGATCTATTGCTTAGTATAAAATCCTAGTGCATTAGAAGGAGCTTCAGAGATCTTGTAGTTTAATCTCTACCTGAAGTATGCATATTCTTTTAAAATCTTTTTTTTGGGGTGTCATTATTATCTTTTTTTTTAATAAAGCTTTTTATTTGCAAAACATGAGTGACCTTTCAACATTGACCTTTGCAAAAAAAACTTTTTTTTTCCCAAGCTTTTCCTTTCCCTCCCCCCGCCCCCCACCCCTAGATGATAGGTAATCCTAATACATGCTAGATAGGATAAATTATATGACAAATACAATACATGTATACATATCTATACAGTTATCTTACTGCACAAGAAGGGTGTCATTATTATCACATATCCTTTTTTCCACTAAATTGATGGTATCAGAATAAATTATTTCTAGTTATGGAAAGCAATGTCCTTTTGCTTATATTTTCCCATCAGGGTTATTTCCTAAAATTAAATAAGTTAATTTTTTGATGACATACTTGAGAAACCAATTTACCAAACTCTGGTAAGTCTCGGACTTATAGTCATAGTGTAAGAAAAAGAACAACTCTAAGGAAAAGAAATTCTAATCTTAGAAATAGAAGAAATTTTTAGATTAAAATTTTGGATCTGGACATTACTAGTGATGAGGTTTTGGTCTGGTGAATTATTCCTTTTCAGCCTAAGTTTCTTTATTCATAAAACAGAGAGAGTAATAATTTGATTACCTACTTCATCAGGTATTTGTCTGAATTCCATTAGAGAATGTAAGGAATGGATTTTTTTTTAGTCAAGAACTTTATGAAAATCAATTGTTGGAATGATGATTTACATTATCTTATTTATGATGTTCATGATATTTCAGGTTTCCTCAATGCTTCGGGGGTTCCTAGATTTGATGTTGGTGAGGGAGCCCTCCCAGAGAGCGACAGCACAAGAACTCATCAGACATCCATTCTTGAAATTGGCAGGCCCACCTTCTTGCATTGTACCGCTCATGAGGCAATACAGACACCACTGAGTGGAAGGGCCCATGGTAGAGATATGAAGAAGGACTTCTCACAAGTGATTTGGGAGAGAGGATGGAACCATGGGGAAGGGCAAACCACCTGTCCTTTCCAAACCAATACTTAAGAAATGATCCTAGGGATTCAATCCAGGGAGATACTCCCTGGAGGTCAGGAGCTCAATAGGAGCCTTCTTTTGTCACTACTACTAAAACAGGCATCCATCTACTGACATCTTTTGTGATCCTTTGGAGCACAGTGTTCGTATTCATCCTTATTTTTTTGAGCCCTTCAGCCAGCAAACCTGAAAGACTCTGTACAGGCATTTTTTTGAAAAAGTAATAATACATAGCACATGTAGGCTAACCCACAGGAGTTTACTCCAAGAGGAAAACTATCCTCCATTTCTATTTTGGAACAATACTTTTCTGGCAAAAGAAAAAAAAAAGCACTTTTTTCCTGAATTGTAGCAGTGTAATGTATTTTGCAATGAATTTGTAATTTTCTGTACTATACTTTTGATAATTTATAGTTCTTTGATGTCAAGTAGTCATTGTATTAGTTGAAGTAATATGTGTAACTTAGCAGGAGTTTGAACAAAGTCTTTTCCTACGTTTTTTATCCCTTTCAGAGAACAGAGTTCTTTAGAATCCTGGAAGAATACCTATCACCTTCAGCTTTAGTAGACTATCCTTCTTAATTTAAAAAGTATTTTATGTGGTAGAGAAAGGTGGGTGGGTGGAGGTGAAGATAATAGCACACATTTTATGTTTTCCCACTGGAAAAAAAAAATGAGACTTGTTATCCTAGTAAAAGCTACTTCTTAGGAGCCAGTCTTACATTTGGGGACAACATGTTCATCTTCCAGAATATGAGGAGTAAACCCCTTAGTGCACTGAAGCAGAAATTTGCTAAGTGGTCCCCTAGAATTCTGAAAAATGGCTTTCCCAAGTGACCTGCTTAACTACTTAGGAGGTGTTTCTACACCAGGGAAAATCAGGCTCATTTCTAAAAATTGAGCTACTACAAATAAGCTTATGAGATTATTTCAGTTTCAGAAAGAAAAAAGAGAAATAATTAAGGTAGAAGCTCTATAATTCCATTTTTATCACTTGCTTTAAGACCTTTGCTTTCATACTCCAGTTTGATTTGTAAAAGGAGAGATGTAAGGATTGATTGGTGTCTACTAGCAATAAGGCAGATCCCTCATTTCAGTCTCTGTTGACCTTGTACCACAGTATTAATCTCTATTGTTTACATAGATGGAAGTCTGAATTGATTTTTCACATGATGGAAGTCTGAATTGACTCTAAAGGTTAATTTACCACAGGGGGTATTTTCCTAGTTATAATCCAACTTTTCCTGTTACCATGTTATAATGTGTTTCTGACATAGAAAAGTTGTGCTGCTGTCTAGACCTTCTTGAATGTTGATAATTGAATGACTACTACAATAAATTTTGTGTTGCCTGTTGGATACCTTGCATGTTAAGTGTAGGCCTATGTAGGTATGCCTTTAAAACTTTGAAAGTGCTACATCATTATTATTAGTTCCTCTTTATTATATATCAGACATAAGCCATTCTTTACCAAATAGAACAACCAGAAGCTTTCTTAATTACTTCAAGTACTATTACATATGAATTTAGATTTGGGAAAAAAAAAACTATCTCTGGTTCCTCTAGATATCATTAAGGATTTTTTGTAATTAATAAGTTTCTAATTGTTTGTTATATTTAAAGAAAAAAATTAAGATGACCTGCTGCTCTTTGGATTTCCCTGAGGTATTTTTGTTTGTGTTTATTGTTTGTTTTTGCAAGCAGAAGGAGATACTCTGTGGTAAATAGGATTAAAAATTTCATTTCATAAAAATCAGCAAAAATGTGTTTATGCAAATATACACATATTTATATAATAAGTATGTGAGATTTTAAAATCCAAAGCATAAATACTAGAAAACTAAGGCCTGGAGTTTCAAGTGAAAAATTGTCTTAATCAAACCAGGAATATATACAGGTTTAAAAAAAAAACTTTTTACTAACCAGAATAACTGCTAATAACCTTTGCATAAGATAGTAAATTTTGGATTCAAAACATTTTCAACAGTGTAATGAAAAATTTCTGTAATTTTCTTATCACTAGATATTTTTTTAAAGTATTCATTGAGTTTACTGAAAGTTATTGTAGCTTAAGAGGTTTTGTGAGCACCAACTATTGGCAGAAAATTGCTTTTGCAAATAAAAATAAATGTTTGCATTTTCCCCATTATTGTTTTGGAGCCTGCACTACTTTACTAAAATAGAAAATCTTTGAACAAGGAGAGCATATCCATTCATGATCTTAGAGGAAGAAAGTGAACATTAATGGTAATGGGTAACTCATGAAAGAATACATGTTACCACTTATGATTACCAGCTACCATGTCAGCAAGAAAAAGTAATATATAATATTTTGGTTTAAAATAGAGGTCCATACAGTCTCGTACTCAACTACCATGGAATCATTAGTAAGGAGAATTTTCTCAGGGGAACACATTAGAAAAATCATCACAGAAAAGTAAATTAGCTTGAGTTGTTACATAGCTACATCTGTCATGTTTCTTTTGTGAAAAGAATTCTATAAACCTAATCAATTACAAAAGGTAAGCTTAGCTAGAAACTATGGGAAACTATGGTGGACTTTTTTTTTGTTTGGATTTTGAATCAAATATATGGTTTATATGTATTAAAGTATGATTTGGTTTTGAATGCTGCCTCTAATATTTACTGTGTGACTACAAACAAGTAAATTAACCCTCTATGAGACTAGTAAAATGTGGGAGGTGGACTAGGGGCCTTAAAGATCACTTCTTGCTCAAAATCTGTGATCCTATGATTCAAAGACAAAATGATTTATTATTTTGAAAGATTATCAAAACATAAATATTGGTTCAAAACAGTAGACTGGTTCAAAGATAGAGGTATAACCCCTTTTACCTGTAAGAGTTCACTTATTTAAAGTGATACATGGATACTTCCTAGGCAAGAGTTACAAAATCATCATCTAAAGTTATATTCTGAGTAATGCTGTTCCATGTTTAAGTTTATATGGCAAAAAATGAATGTCATTGTGACTATATCCTATGAATCAGATCTTAAAGTATGAAGTCTAGAGACCATCTGGCCCACTTCCCTTCCTTCTGACATTATGATGTAGCCTATTGCAGGTTAGACCTAGTTTGAAATTCCAATCTTTATATTTACTAACTCTGCAATCATGTGTAAATCACCTAATCTTTCTGATCTTCAATTTCCTCTTATGAAATACAAACATAAAAATGTCCATGATGATAGACAATTTGGTGTGGGAGTTAGAATCCAGAGCTTTGGGTCAGGAAGCCTAAATTCAAATCTAATCTCATACACTTACTGACTGTGCAATGTTGGACAAGTCACTTAAACCTCTCTGCCTCAATTTTTAATAGATGAAATGGGGATAATAATAGCATCTACCTCATTAGTTGGTAAGCATTTATTGTCTACTGTGCACCAGGCACTGTACCAAATACTGGTGATACAAAGAAAGACAAAAAGCACTCCCTGATCTCAAGGACATAATTGTTATGAAGACCAAATTAGGTAACATGCATAAAATATCTTGCAAATCTTAAACTAATATATAAATCTTAGGTGGTATCGTTATTGTTGTTGTTATTATTATCTACCTCACAGATTTTTTATAAAAAATCAAATAATATACAAGCTTCAATGATATAGACATTATTGATATTATTATGATATCATCTTAATTTTTCAGGCACGAAAATTAATTTCAAGGAAATAACTCACCCAAAGTCACAGAGCTAGAAAATGAGGACCAGAACTTATTCCTTTTAGTGAAATTTTCTGTCCACTGAGCTATGCCAAAAATATCTGTAAACATTACCCTGATGAGTTACCCAAGTTAACTCAAGTAAATGTTCCAACTGAATTAGTTTGGATAGACAATTAGCTCAACCTCATCTAACTGATCCATTTGAGTACCCAGAGGATTTACTAGAATGTTTCCTTCACAAAAGGAGTTTCCTTCACAAATAATGCAATGTGTTTATTTGTATGGGTTCTGTAGACACAGCCTGAAAATTGTGTGTGGATAAGAAGAAAATATTTTGAGAATTTTGAATTTCTCTCCAAATTAGAATGACCTTAGCTCAGTATCTTGCATCCAGCAGGCATTAAAAATAATAAATTTGATTCCTTATTATTAATTCTCAAATGGGTCAAAGGCCCTAAAACAGTTGCCATTTACAAATAAATTAACTAAGTTCCAAAGACAGGTAAACTGAATTCTCCAAAATAACAATGTGTTAGGTGTTTAGGCTCCATAAAATGTGGATTAAGTGAGCTAGTTCTCCATAGATAAATATTCCCATTGGCCTATATCCTTTCCTTTACTGAAGGGCTAAAAGGAATGCCTCTCCTGGGTTTGCCAGCACATATACATGCCTATGATTGATAGAAAATGATGGGAGCAAGAAGTAGGTCAAGAATGTTCAATAACCTAAGAGAAATACCAATTATTGTTGGCTTGGGGTACTCATTTATTTTGATCAGTATCACAATGTAATTGTAATGGAATCAGTTTAATTCAGGGAGTTGAAGTGATCATAAACCACTTAGACTTTGGGAGTTCTGTTAAAATTAGGGAGGCTGGAATTTCTAAAACCAAGAAAGAAGGGATAATCAAAATTCTTTATAATATTGGATAAAAATCATTCACCTAAGTAATACATAAAACAAGAAGGAAAATAAATCTAAAAGTGAATGAGAGAATGTTAGTTTGCCAATGGAATGCATTATTTCTGGGCCAGTGAATCTTTTCCCTCCCAAAAAAGAAAAAGTTTAAATAAAAAACAGAAGCCAAATTGAATGCCAGAATATGTGTACTACATATAATAAAGTCATATCATTTCAATAGAACACAAGGTCCATGAGGACTCTTTGTCTTTATATCCCTATCAGGAGGAATACTGGTATCTTGCATATAAAAACTACTTAACAAATGTTGTTAAATTGAAAAAGAAATCTGAGAAAAAGTCAAAAGTGATAGATTGGGGGGAGGGAAACCCTAAGAGGGCTTCCTTACATGGTGGGCAAGTAGTGATGAATACAAAGGAGTAAAAAGTGATAAAAGCTAAATAGGGATTATCATTTGACTAATATCTCAGATAGATCTAGATCTCCCAAAAACCCACTTGAGAGAAGGAAGTACTTCCTAAAGCCATGGTAACTAGGATAAGAAACTAGGAAAGCTGGAATTGTATAAGGGTTCAGTTTTTCCTATTGAGGCTGTGTCTTCCCAGACAGACCTTTTGACTGATGTTAATCACTCTAACAATGTGCTGCTTATTTGCCAAGAAATAATGCTAAATTCTAGGGATAAAATGGCAAAAGAATAATGCCTTGAGTTACCCTCAAAGAGCTTACAAACCAACCATTTACATTTGTTGAGTCAGTTTATATGAGTAGAAATTGTCTTAGTTGTGGCCCAGTGTGTTATAATTTTATCCAATGCCTTCATGGAAAACTTTGGGTTGCTTTTGTTTGTTCTAGGACAACTATTGTGATGTAGAATAAAACCCAATACTCAGTCATTGCTTTAGCTTTTATTTATATATTGTCCTTTATATGTATTGTCTTTTTTTTAATCAGCAAAGCAGTATATAAGTAAAGGAAAAGAATATAATTTCTCCATAAGGATAATTTAATCTTTTTACAATTTTTATAGCACTTAACTTCTGAACTTCACCACTGCTTAATGATTGTTAGCTCTTCTCTTATTCACCCCCTACATAGTTAACTGCTCCAAAATTTTTACGTTTTTCTCAGTCCTTCAACCATAACTCCAATTCCCACTTTCCACATCAGATAAATTCCTATTTCACTTTCAGCTCTACCCCTCCCTTAGTCTTCAGCATTTGTTGGTTATTATCCATCTTCTCTACTCCCAGAAGTATCCCTAGATCTTCCAGATCCAATATAACAACCTACCTACCAGGCATCTTCACTTCTCTATCAATGGACACATCAAACAACATGTAAGAAACCTAGCCAATTCATACCAGTCCCCCATGTTCAAAACCTTATTCTTTCCTCTTATTTGCCTCTCATATCTAAGCACTAAGTCCCTTAGCTTTCACCTACAAAACATCTCACATTTGTCCTTTCTTCTCTTCTCCTAGCCAGCATCCTATAACAGACCTTTATCATCACCATCATGGATACTGCAGATAACAATGTTCCTACCTTCTCTCTTTCTACTTCAAGCCCACTGCCAAACCAAGCTCATCTATTAATCAGATTATCACTCCTCTGTTCAAATATGTTCAGTGATTACCTGTTTCCTACTACTTTAAATTCAGTCTCCTTTGTCTGGCATTCAAGGCCCTTCATAAAATGGGGCCCCCTTATCTTTCCAATCTTATGTTCCTTCCTTCCACCTGCTCTGTTAACAACCAAACTAGGCTACTCTTTGCTTCTGAAAAATCCTTCTTACTTAAATTTCTTTTGCATTTTGAAATACTAATTCTTTTATCTAGAGTGTCCTTTTCAATCTCCATGACCAAATATCTTTTCCTTGAAGCTTTCTCTCTTATTGTCCCCTATTGGTCTTCAAACATCGATAATACAATTTTAATTTGTATCTCTATAGTACAATTTTTTATAGTATGTTGTGCCTTATAGTTACCTAAATGCCTTAACCTCCAGACTAGACTATAAACTCAACACACCACCAGGATCTGCACAGGGTAGGTACTTAGTTGGGCTTGTTGAATTGGAAAAGGTGGGGTGGGGGGATAAAAAGGAAGATCTTTTTTGCACCATGAAAAAAGATTCATAATTCTGAGTGACATTTTTAATTATTAGTAGTGACCACTTTGGAAGACATTATTCAGTATTTCACATATATCTAGGAGCCTACCAATTACATTTTTCTTCGGACCACTTATATTTTGTTCCCATTGTTCCATTCTTTTTCATTCATGGAATATCAGAATAGAAAGGAATATCAGAAGTCATATTGTCCAAGTCATCCTTGAATAAGAATCTTCTCTCTAACTTTTTGGACAAGCACTTCTATATAGGACTATATATAGTCCTGTATAGAACTAGGACCTCTACTTGAAAACTTGTAATTAAGGGAAATTTATTAACTCATGAGGCAGCACATACTAATTTTAAATATCTTTAATTTTTGGAAAAAACATCCTTAAATGTAACAAAAATTGCTTCAATACCTATATAACCTTTTCTTTTAATACTGATCTCTAGGACCAAGTAAAACAGTCAAATACTTTCCATGTGATAGTCCTTCAAATATTAAGCAATTATATTTACACTGTCTTTCCCCATCCAGCACAAATATTGCAATTTCCTTTTCTTGATGTGGCTTTAAATCTTCTCATAATTCTGACTAAATAGATAACTAGATATATAGATAGATGATGGATGGATGGATGGATACATAGATACATAGATACATAGATAGACAGACAGACAGATAATTAGTTAAGTGTGCCAGGCACTGAGCAAAGTGCTGGAGACACAAAATGAACCAGACAATGTCTGCCCTCAAGGACCTTATATTCTAAGGGGGGAAACTATCACTTAGAGGGGCCTGGAAGGTAGCTAAAGAGAACTCCTGAGATCTGCTGCACCAGGTGGGTGTGTTGCAAGCAGCTGCTGTGGGATCCCCAGGTCCTTTCCAGTGAGATAAGTAGTGCTATAACAGGCTTCCTTGGATCTGCAAGAGTATTTATGCAGATTTTTGAACAAGTATAGCTTTCTATACACACATCCTTCGGTTTGTGCTTTTTCAGTTGATTTTTTTTTTGAAATTAAATTAAACCCTTACATTTCTGACTTATCGAGGGCTATCCTATGGATTTGGAACAGTATTTTAGCCGAGATATTTCATTTGGATCCCAGTCCTACCATCTATTATCATTGTTAGCTTCATGTCATAGATAAATTTGATGCCTACATTTCTCTCCTCATTGATATAAATGTCAACCAAGGATTGCATCCTGTGTTTTTTGACTGGAGATTTCTCTCCAGACTGACATATAGATATTAATCAATGCGATTTTGGTCCAGTCCTTCAAACAATATAGAAAAGAACAAGTGTCTTATCACAGATTCCATATCCCTCCATCTTATCTATCATGAGAGATGATCTTGTCCGAGGTCTCACACCTATGATACTGTCCTTTCTCTCCCATCAGGTGAGTATTTTTGCCAGTCATCTTGGAATCTGATTTCTGTGCCTACCTGTTTGCCACCGACATGCCATCACCCATTAGAATGCCTGCTTCATAAGGGTCTGTCTTTGTATTTAGCACTATGCCCCAGCACATACTTAATTGCCTAATGTTTGATCATGATGACTTACATCCATGCCTTTGCACTCTTCCTCACTGCCATCAATACCTAGGATGTTTTCCCTCCTCTAAGCTTCTCCAAAGATCCAGCTTCCCTCAAAATCCAGCCTAAGCACCTATACAAGGCCCACCCACCAGAATTATTTTGTATTTACTTTGTGTTTTATACTTATGGGCTCATTAGATCCCCTTCCCCAGCAGGTTATTTGTAGCTCAAGGGCATCTCACTTTTGTTTTGTTTTTTTTTTTTTGTTTTGTTTTGTTTTGTTTTGTTTTTGTCTTACCTTGCACATAGTAGGTGCTTCAGGAATTAAGAAATTAAGAAAAAAGGAATTAAGGAATTCTTGATAAATGTTTGTGAATAGCTTCAAATAAGTTAGAGGAAAAATCAAGAATGGCAACAGGGAAATGGGATGTTCCCTGAAAGCAAATGAGTTGTTCTCACTTCCTGAGTCCCTTTTGTGCTGCAACTACTTACTAGTGGGAAACTTCTGCATAGGAACTTGGTCAGAATTCAAAAGGAATTTGTCCCCCAGACCTGTTTTATATCATCTGGCAGAGGTTCTCTATACATTACACAGAACAGGCAATAAGGATACTTTTGTGCCTGCAGGCACCGGTGTTTAGGGATAGAGTAAAGAATAAAAATGGCTGTTAAAGAGGTAATTGAGCATCTGCAGTTTCTCTGTTCATTTTCTTTTTTCCTTTCCGAGTTGGAGAATGGAACAACTGGATAGATGCTCCTGATAGTTTCTGGTTAGAGGAGTGATGGCAAGATGGCAAAGGAAATAAAACTAAATGGATGAAAAGGGAATTGTAGGCTTTCTTAGAGAGCCTTAGAGAGGCTTCTTAGAGAGAATCTTGTCATCCCTTCCAACAAGAGAGTCTTAAATCATGAGAATCTAAAGTAGGGAAAAATGCAAAGGGGAAGTCTAAGCAACTAAATGATACAATGGAACTCGGGAATACCTGAGTTCAAATCCCACCTCAGACAATGCTTATGTGGCATTAACCCTGGACGAGTCATTTAAATTCTTCCTTCAGTTTTCTCATCTATAAAATGTTACCAGTTTTGAGACTCCGAGCAAGTACTTAATCTTCCCCTGCCTTAATTTCCTCAACAATGACAACATGTGCAAAGTGTTTTTAGAAATTTTAAGTGTCATATAAATGACACTATACTACATGGATGTAAGGAGAGTCAGGTGGATAAGGGGGATGCCTTCAGGTCTGAAAATGACAATAATGGAGACAGCACCAATAACAAAACAATTCTGGAAAAGAGCTTTGCATTCCTTTGAACAGAGGCTTGTAAACAATCTATCATTCCTTATACTTAACTGAAGTTCCTCATGCTATAACTTTTAGCTTATTGTATAATCCATAAAGTCAAAATACAGAAGACTAAGAAGAGTAATAGGCCTAAAAGTAATGAAATTATGAGTAAGAAATATTTTTTGCAAAGTAGATGATAAAATATACAATAAATACAGGTTTTAAAGATTTTATAAATCATGGAAGGAAATTATTTGGATAACTGGGAGAAATGAGCTCATGTAACTACTAGACAATCCCATATTAATATATTCCCTTTACAAAATTCTTTCCAAAAGTATCAGCAACATTGAAATATTGTAGAATCTATACTTATTTCAATAATTCAAAATATATGATTTGGTTGTCATGGACATAGCCTTCACCCTTGCTGATGGCAACCCATCTCTGACTCAATAGTCTTCTGTACTTTCTGTAGGTCAACCTGAAGATGAACATTTCCAGCTTAACCAGATTCATCATCATATATGACAGAGATAGCTATTTTGTAAGATCTGACAAATGTTTTTGTTATTTTGCAATTGTCTTTGAAAACCTAAAGCCATTTGTACAATACGAACAGATCATGGTCCCTCTTAGCTCTTAAATCTATGGGGGAGTAGAAAAGAATCTTACAATCAAAATCTAGAGGACTGGATTGTTATTATAATTTTGCCATTATTTGCCTTGATATCCTTGGGAAAATAAAAATACTTTTCTGATATAAGTATTTTTATTTCTCTGATATAAAATGCAGAAGTTAGTCAAAATATCTTTAAGGATCCACCTAACTCTGAAATTCTTATAAGTAAATTCTAGACCATGAGTTAGCCCTTTTAAAAAGGACTTTTGAGATTTACAAAGATTAAAATTCCTCACAAATTTAAACAAAGTGTTTGAAGGATTTTTGTGAGGAGGAAATAATTAATTTGTTCTGTTTGACCACAGAGGGCAGAACTAGAAGCAATGGGTGGAAGTTTCAAAGAGGCCAATTTGGGTCTGATATGAGGGGAATCTTCCTAAAAATATGTATAATCCAGAAGTGGAGTGTATTCTATTAAGGATTTGTGGATCCTTAATCTTTGGAGGTCTTCAAAAAGTGATTGGATAACCACTTTCAGGCATATTATATTAGACATTTCTTCACATAAGGGTTGAACCAGATGGCTTTTGAAGTCCCTTCCAATTGTCAAATTCTATAATTCTGGCAATTTGACAAGTACTGTGATTTTGGAAGATCATGACTAATGGGTTGATTCAAATGATACCGTCGCACAAAGGGAATTCAGAAATAAAGTGATCAGACTTAGAGATGGATTTTTGTTCCTTTAGAATAGAGGTTCTTAAGGTTTTTTGTGGATCCCTTTTTGACAGGCTAGTAAAGTCTATGGACGCTCTTTGGCAACTAATTTTTTTTTAAATTCATAAAATATAATAGTTATCAAAATATATTTTTTTTAAAAAACAAATTCATACACCTGAAGTTATGAACTGCTGCTCAAGAGTATAGAATGAGGAAGAAGTAGAACTTGGAAGAGTTTTAAAAAAGAAGAAACAAGAACGGAATGATAAAACTCAAGACAATTGTGACTAATGGAATTGACAAATAATGAGTAATGATGGCTCAAAGGCTTGCTGTAGCTTTTTTGAAATTTCAAATGTTAGTTTTAGGAGTGATAGGAAAGTTTTTCTTATTGGTGCAAAATAAAGAAAAAATAGATGTAGTAAAATATTTTGAGAATCAGTAATACAGTTTATTGGCAACTGATAGAAATGTTGAAATTGCTGTAACTTCTCACCTTTAAGGCTAGACCAGATAATTAACATTTGGGGATGAATTCTTGTTATGGTGATTTCCATTAAAAGAACAATCTTAAAAACTATCCAAAGTCTGATCTTCCATCTCTGGTGTATGTGTTGATTTACTTGTCATTTTCACATTTTCCTACTTCACCTATTTGAGACAGGGGAAGTCTTTACTCCAAACTGCTCACTTTTTTACTTTTGCTCATGTACTTATATGAGATCTGTATAGAGTAGACACTCATAGTCTGGTTGAATGTAGAAGGAACAAGTAGAAGGAGAAAATGTTTAGATTGCTACTTTCTTAATATTCATGTTTCTGGGTTCTCAAAGGTGAGAGGAGAGTCTGCCTTAATTTAATGCATCAAAAGGATTGGAAACAATTAAACCTCACTGATGGGGCTCTGGGAAGACAATAAAGCAAAAGCAGAAGATAGGAAGAAAGTATCAGAAAAGGGTCATAGGGCTTACATTAGAGACTGTAATCAAAGCTGAACATTTCTTGGGAAATGTGAGTTAGAAATCAGATTAGGACTTTGTCATGTATCTTAAAAGCAAAAGGACTAATGGATAGCATAGGCTTAAATTTCTAGAAATTTTTCATCCCCTTTCTTCTCCAACAGTGTCTCCAAGGAGGAAGAAAACCAGAATGATGACAAGTCCTTGAGGAACATAAAGCAACCAGATATTTTAACTTAGAAAAGAAATAATTGGGGAAAGATATGATAGTTTTCTTCAAGTGCTAGAGGGCAGGGATATGGAAGAGAGATTGGTTGCATTTTACTCATCCCTGGAAGACAGAAGTAGGATCAAAAGATGAGAGCTGCAAAGAGGAAAACATAGGCTTAATATAAGAAAATCATTTCCTAACAATGAGCATTATTTAAGAGTGATGCAGGGACCACCTTCACTCAATGTCTCCAGAGAATGTGAGATTACCATGCATTAGATAGATGTTAGAAGGAATTCTTATTCAGGTTTGGTTGGGCCAGTATCTTCTAATTCAGATTCTGTGACTGTTTTCTTGGATCTCCAGAATTAAGTGGAAATTAAAGCTTAGAAAACAATTGAGGTTTCAGACTAGGTTCAAAGGTATAATTACAGTTCTCTTAAAATTTGTTTTAATCCAAACTAATATGTGGAACCCAAAACCTAGACTCATTTACATATGTTCATGTATAATAATGTAAGGAATGTTAAATTTTGGGCTTATGGGTTCAATTATTGAAATTGACTATTTTTTAACAGAATTAGTCAAGATTTTTAATATCCTTAATCAGCAAGGATCATTTTCTTAGCCGCAACCACTTACTTACTCTTTCCACCTGCTTGCCTCTCCACCATCAAAATGAAAACCATCTCCTCTTTCCTTCATCCCACCAGTTCTTCTGAAGAATGATTTAGCAAACAGTAACCATTCTTTTTCATCTCTGTGATGATTTCATTCTGCCATAAAGGTTTGCTAGGTTTGTTTATTTTCCCACAAGAAATGAAGTCAGGTGCTATATAGTATGTATTTTAATCCATATTTTAAAAACAAACTTACATGAATTTATATGAAGTTTCAATATTTGTACCTGTTATAATTTGTATAATGCCTGAAATAGTCTGCATAGTAAATTTAACATTTCCTTTTGCTGTGAAATCATCAGTTGCAAGTAGCAAATGTAACACTTCAATGACAATCATTGTACATGCAGAATGCCCAGCCAAAAGCATGTATCACTTTCAAATTAACTCGCAGTAGCATGGGGTGCTATATATTTTGCATATCAACAACTTTGCAGGGTAATCCAAAAATGTCCAAAAGAATAATAGTTCTCCCATTCATCCATGCCTTTCATGAAGGATTAAACAAAAAAGTTTCCTGTCTTTAATCTGAAAGGCTAAACTCTCCTCTCAGTTTGACTCCCCTGCACTAGCCCAGGTAAATCAAAGCAATGCCAGAGAAAGATAAACACTGACTGACTTCCCCAGGAAATCCCCTGCCTGGAGAGGGGATGGGTGAAAGGGGTGATGTTCACCCTTAAAATCTGAGAGAAGAATTTCCACCCTCTGGGATGAAGCATGGACATATGCTGAGCTTCCAATTGGTGTTGGCTGGGAGGCAGCAGTGCTATCGGAGTGTCCTAGGGGTAATGAAGGAAGAGGGCATTCACACTACCTGACAGAGGCCTGAAGCTGCAGGAGCCCTATCCCATGTGTTTGTACTGAGATCTGTCCCTTGGAATCTGCACCTGATTGGCTGTCAGTTTGTGGTGTATGTGGTAAATTGTGAGCGTTATCACAATGACCAGGCCCAAGATCAGCCCCAAAATCAGTGGCAAAGTTTCTTCCAGCTGCTCCCTCTCATCAACAGGACACTTATGCTCTGAAAAGGAAAAGACAACAAAATATCAGCATACAGGTCGAATGCACGGCATGATCAAGAAGCACAGGTGAACCAAAGGGACTGAAGTGGGAGGCCTTTTAGGTCTGAAGTGAGCCAATCAAAAATGGCGGCCCCAAGCAGCAAAGGGGCTTGGGGGGAGTGACTGAACTAGTCCCCTAGACCAAGGGCTAAGTGTCAAAGCCGAGAGCTCAACCTGTCTTCTGATCCTCTAGCCAATGCTCCATCCTAGCTGCTCCTCGACCTTTGGGGCTGGGGGACAAACCACTATACATCATGATGTATCCAAAGTTTTATACTAAAATTCAATGGAACTTTATTGAAGAGACCCAACAATTAACCAATGGATTGCAGAATTCAGAAGATTAGCTCTCATAGGTGACTTGGTGGAGCAAAGTACAATTATTTTCATTATAGGATTTTGAGCTGGAAGGAAGTTTATGGTCCAAAACATTTTTAATTATATCTGTCTCCAACCATCCTATGACATCAGTCATTTGAAATTAATATCCTTCTGTATATAATTTGTAGATGTAAGCTTTCTTTTTCCTTTTTGATGAAGATTTACTACAAAAATCATTCATTTAGAGTAGCTTGTGCCATTAAATGTAGAATTTAAAATGGGGAAGAGAATGTGGTCAAGCCTTCTTTTTTTCCAGCACTAATTATAATTAACCTAGGAAATAGTACTTAGTAGTTCAGGCATGAAATTATAACCCATAAAGGTGTTGCTATTGGTACCTGTTGCCAACAGAATACTCTGTTCACATACTTTTAGTGCAGCAAATACCAAATAAGAGAAGCCATCATATTATAGAAAACAGTGGTCACTCTAGAAAGAATATCTGCTTGTGATGGGTATTATATGAGAAATACCACAATTCACAGAGTGAAAGTCTATCTTCTTTTGCTTGTGAAGAATATTTTATTTAAAAAATTAAAAACGGTTTAATTTTCTCTAGTCATTCCACCCCCTACAGCACAAAAATAAAAATAAAACAACTATTCTGAGTGAATTTTAAGAAATTATGGCAAGTGAATAGAACTCTAAACTTGGAGTGAGGAAAACATGAATTCATATCCAGCCTTAGATCCCTACAAGGATGTGCGACTCTGGGCAAGTCATTTTACCCATGTCTGCCTCAATTTTATCTTATATTAAATGGGGATAAAAACAATTACTTCCCAGGGCTATTGTGAGGATCAAATGATTTAATATTTTTAAAACACTTTATAAGCCTTAAAGCACCACATAAATGCTAATTATTATTATTATTACATAATAGTCTGTAGTCTCTTCAACATATAAATAGCTATTATATTTAGAAGGATGTACATTGACTCCCTTAGATCAGATAAGACTCTCTAAAGTATAATGGATTTCCTTTTGGCAAGAGAATAATTGAGCAAATATTTAATAGGCATAAATATCTCAATGTAATTTTAAAAATAGTAAAGTGAGTAAGAAAAAAGCAAGATATGAAAAAAA
>JAJPUD010006355.1:67379-119063 GCA_023553655.1 Myrmecobius fasciatus
GGGGGGTAGATAGATGGGAGTCATGGATTTTTTTTTAAATGAGTAAGATGGTTATATATAAAATCAATATATATATGGAAGACTAATCTAACAACAATGGGCAGAATGAATTGGAGGGAGAAAGGTAGAAGTAGGACAGTTGTTTCTGAGTCTCACTTAAAGCTCACAATATAATAAGTTATCTTCTACCCCGCCCTACTCCCTACCTGAGTTCTTCTGGCAAAGTTCTCTATTGTCAATCAATTAGTGATTTTCTTTGGTATGACAGGAGCAATGCTATTGGCATGGACAACAAGGGCCTCCTTAGTGTGAATTATGAATTGTCTGAAGTGGTCATATATATTCAAATTCATACTATTTGTGGTTACAATAATGTAAAATATGGTCATTGATTTCAACTCAATGGAAATATGAAGCACAAATTCAAAGAATGTGATCACTTCAGGGGATTAATCACACTAATCAAGACTTTGCTGTGTGTGTGTGTGTGTGTGTAAACATTCTGTGTGTTTGTCTCTGACTCTCTTACTTCCTTCCCCTCTCTCTCCTTCTTCCACCTCTTTTCTCCTCTCTGTCTCTCTCTCCTTTTCTGTTTCTTTCTCAGTCTCTGTCTTTCTCTTTTTCTCTATCTCTCAATGTATCTCTCTGTCTGTGTTTCTCTCTTTTTTTCTCCTTCCTTCCCTGGACCCCCGCTGTATCCCTCTCTTTTCCTTTCTCCTTCTCCTTTTCCCTCTCTGTTGTCTCTCCCTCCATTTCCTCACTCATTCTCCCCCTATCTCTAGAGATTTCTGTATCTTTTTCTCTTTGTCTCTGTTTTTGTCTTGCCCTCTCTCTCTATCTCTGTTTGTCTCCTCTACATTTAATTAATATAGAAAACTCGAAGTGAGGAAACTTTTTCTGCTGCTGCAGATCCTCAATTGGCAAACATTCTGTAACTTAATTAATTGGTCTCAGAGAGTTGCCTGCAGAGAAATCAAGTGAGTTGGCTAAATTCACACAGTCAATATGTATAAAGGACAGTTCTGAAGCTTTGAATACTGGTTGTCTGGATTCCAAAGCTGGAGTTTTATCCACTCTCCCACTATGCATGGTGCTTCATTTTTAAGGAGTATGTAGATTTTTGAAATGGTCAATTTTTATGTTTATAACCACATGCAACTAAAATTGAATGAAAGTATTAATAAATGCTTACTAGGTATTTTATTTTACTATTCTTCTGACATTCCATGTTTCAGTATTAATGATTTCTAGGTTACCCTGAATAATCAATAACCAAATGTACTAGAAAGGGAATGTTTCAGTCAGAACTTTCTTATTGAAATCCAATCAATGTAGGGACAATTAAAAGATATTTCAGGTGGCATATTTAGTATGAAGAAGTAAACTGAGATATTTGCAATTAACTTTCAGGTTTTAGCTGAAGATTATGTCTATGATTGCTTAAAAATGATCAATTTCAGTATTGGTAGCACAGGGAAAGACTTCTGTGTTTGTACATGCAGTGTTTTTGGAATTATTATTAGCAGAGATTAATATGTCTTAACTGTACAACTAAATGGAACCTCTCCATGGGTACTGATGGTGTATGCTTTTTCCTCTGTATTTGCTCAGAAGCACTTCCTATTATGCATGAATCAGAAAAAATATGCATACACAGATATCATATATATTTATGTATGTATGTATGTATACATATGTCTATAGTCTGTTTAGACATACTCACACTTATATATGTGTGTGTGTATGTGTGTGTGTGTATCTGTATCATCTACTGTCTATCTATAAAATTCCCACCCCACCCCCATGGGGTTTGCTGTTTATTTATCACAGTCTTGGCACTGTGGGACAAAATAGAAGCATATGACCTGAATCCTGACTTTTAGAAACCTAAATTGAGAATTGCAGCAGCTCTTTGTGAGTTTAAAGTTTGTTTTTACACATCATAGTTAAAGCACAACACTCGGAATAGTACCTAGCTCTTAGTAGGTTCCCAATAAATACCTGTTGATTAATTTTAAAATGGGAAACAATTTTCACTTAATGAGCAAACATTTATTAAGCACCTATTAGATGCCAGGCATTATATTAGGATTGTACTAGAATCTGGGCAAAAAAGAAAAAAATATGAAATAATCCTTGACTTTGCATAGTTTATATTCTGGTGATGGATACATCATGTTAACAGATAAGTAAATACAAAGCAATTTTAAAAATATATGATAAATTTCTAGAGCAGTGAAAAGGGAAGAAAAAGGAGGAAAAATTTATCTGACAATTTTTTTACATATTTAAGAGGAGTTATATGTAAAATTACATGTAATAGAGTATTATTTTTTAAATTTATGAAGTGAAACAAGCATGTCCATAATAGTATTATAAAAAAAGATTGCACATGAAACTGCACATCAATTACATACAATTTGCTATTCTTTTGAAAGATATAGTAAAATTAACATGTAAATTCCTTTTTTTCTTCCCTCCCTCCTTCCCCCCAGAGATGACTACCATTAGACAAAAGTAGGGTTGTCTACACATATATACATACAGACATATACACACATATATACACATGCATATACTGTGCATGTATATGTTTAAAAATATTCTATACATATTTCTATCAGTTCATTCTCTGGATGTAAAGGATATCTTTCTTATGTTTTTTATAGTTAATTTGAGTTTTTAATATTAAAATGATTTATTCATCCAAAGTCATTCTTGAAACAGTATGGTTATTACTATGTAGTTTTCACTTGATTCTGCTTTTTACTTTTTCATTATTTCATGCAAGTCTTTCCATGTTTTTAAAAAATCTTTGAGCTCATCATTTCTTATAGCACACTAATATTCCATTACAATCATATAGCACAACTTTTTCAGCCATTCCCCAGCTGATAGATATCCAGACATTTTCTAGTTTTTTTCCACCATGAAGAGAGCTCCTATAAACATTTTAGAACATTTAAGTTCTTTTCTTTTTTTCCCCTAATCATCTTTGGAAATAGACCAGGTAGTTTGCTACCAAATTGTGAAAATGCTTGTTTCATTTCATAAATTAAAAATAAAATTAAATTTTAAAAATCTATTGTAAAAAAAATAAGCACTAGGGGAATTTGGAAAGGTCTTTTGAAATTGGTAGAACTTGAACTGAGCTATGAAGGAAATAAAGAGTTTCAGAGACTGAGGGAAGAGGGAGAACATTCCAGGCATGGGAGACAGCCTCTACATAGACAGGAAAGTACAAAAGAGAATGTCCTATTTAGGGAACAGAAAGCAGGAAGGTAAGACTTAAGTAAGAAAAAAATACTTGAGGGTAAATGATGAAATAAGTCTAGGAAAAAAAAATAAATTGGAATCATATTGTGAAGGGCTTAAAATAGCAGAGGTGCTTGTATTTTACCCTAGAAGCAATGAGGGAACCAAAGAAGCTTTTGGAGTAGGAGAGGGGAAATCCTGGGCTTTAGGAATTTCAATTTGCCAACTGAGTAGAGAGGGAAGGAAATGGATTCTTTGGGACCATTTAGAAAGCTTTGAAGTAGTGATGAGAGCCTGAACTAAAATTATTGTGAAGTTAGTAGAAAACAGTGATTAAGTTCCTAAGAACTTAATTTGGCAATTCCCTGCAGGACTCATGGATGACTTAGACTTAGACTTAGTCTAACTCTTCTCTGTCTCTTACTTTATGGATGAGAAAATTGGAATAAAAGGGAAATTTGAACCAAAGTCCTCTAATTTCAGAAACAAAGTTCTTTTAACTCTAGAAAATAGTCACACCTCTTAACTCACATGCTAAAGGCTATTTTTGTTCTTTTATGAGTCAGATGTATAGCTATGCACAGCCAGTCTATCTCTTGATCAATTATCTACATCTTATTCTTGGTTTCTTGTCTTCTGCAGTCTTGTCTGCTATTTGGAATAGACTAAGTAAATTATTTTCAACTTTTATCTTGCCCGGGCCCCCAGCAAACCTCTAGAGAAGAGGATGTATGTGAGAGATGTTGAGGAGAAAAAAGTGACAAATGATAGGTTCTCGGATGCCTCAGATGGTTTTCTGCAGCTCTCTTCAAATGCCTTACTTCTATCTCAGACATCACTGCCCTTAACATGAACATTACCAATTGTGGCTCTGAACACACTAATAAAGGGAATTTAAATAGGAATAACTTGAATTTGAATTGGGGTTCAGAAATCAACTTTAAAAAATGGAGAGATCTAACTAGATTATTAATCTGAAAAAGATCTGGAGGGTTTTAGTATAGAGAAAGCTCCATATAGGTCAACAGTGTGTTCTCCCAACAAAGGGTCAAGGACTAAAGACTTGATAAATACATGGTACTCTGGTCTGTCCACACCATATTTGGAATACTGTGTTCAATTGGGATCACTACATTTTGAGAAAGATGTTCATAACTGGAGAAGACAAAGTGGGGGTTGCCAAATTTGTGCTACTGTAGAACCGTTCAAAGGAATGAGGAGGGTAAGAAAAAATAGAAAATTTGGATGAGGCTGTCATGTTGATGAGGGAATACATTTACTCCTTTAGCCCCTCAAAAAGAAACCAGGAAGCAATATATGGAAATACCAAAGAAGAAAAATTTAGGTTAAATATTAGAGGAAAAAAACCCATTCCAACAACTTCCTAACAGAGCTATCTCAAAGTGAAATGGGTTGTTTAGAAAGGAGCCTCAAATGACAGCTTTCTTTGTTGTACAGCATACTGTTGACCTGTATGAAGCTTTCTTTGCACTAAAGCCCTCCAGATCTTTTTCAGATTAACAATCTAGTTAGGTCTCCTCATCATTTTTTTTTAAAGTTGATTTCTGAATCCAAGTTCAAGTTCAATTTATCCCTATTTAAATTCACCTTGTTAGAGCCAAGATGGCAGAGTGAAAACATGACTCTCTGTGTCCTCCTCTGACCTTCTCTCAAATCAACAATAAAATAAGCCTCTGAACTGATCTTTAAGTCAACGAATCCAGAAATATTTGGACACTGCTTGCAGTTACCTCTGAAGAACTTCATAGCAGGTCTGTTTCACTAGGGCAGAGGGGTAAACAGTTTGCTCGGTGCAATCCAGAACTGAGGGCAGAGAAACTGGGTGGGATACAGCTCAGTGTGGCAGAAACTCCAAACTCCAAACTCCAAACACCTGGGATGTATCTGAGGCACTCAGGATACTCTGCCCTGATTGGGAGCAGGTGTTCTGGCAGATTTGCCTTTTTTAAGGCGTAAGCAAAGTCCTAGCCCCATCAGGCAAAGTCCTAGCCCCACCGGCCCAGCACTGGAAGTTAATTAGTGGAATTGCCCCAGGCAAACTATCAAAACCTCGGCTTCTCTAACCTTAAACAGACCCCCAAGCTGTCTAAAGGTAAGAAGCAGAAGAGAGCTCTCACCATAAACAGCTTCTATTGAGAGAAAGAAGGGCAGACCCCAGATCCTGAGGTTCCTGTAGACAAAGGAACTCAAGAGGAAACCATCAAGGATGATATAACCTGGTCCCCTTTTCAAAAGAACTTTCTGGAAGATTGCATAAAGAATCTCAAAAGAGAGCTGGATGATAAATGGGGTAATGAACTGAGATCAGTGCAAGAAGGATATAATGCCCTGCAAAAGAGATATGAAAAAGGCACCAATTTATTGAAAAACAAAATTGGTGAATTGGAAATAGACAATAATGCATTGAAAAATAAAATTAATAAAGTGGAAAAAGAGTACAATGAACAAATTGTCTAGTTACAAAAGGAGCTAAAAAAGGTAACTGAAGAAAACAACACTTTAAAAATAAGAATTGAACAAATGCAAGTGAATGACTCAATAAGACTTCAAGAATCAGTCAGAAAAACAAAAAAAATGAAAAAATAGAAGAAAATATGAAATATCTCCTAGGAAAAACAACTGACTTGGAAAATAGATCTAGGAGAGACAATCTAAGGATTATTGGACTTCCTGAAAACCATGATGAAAAAAAGAATCTAAACACTATCTTCCAGGAAATCCTGAAAGAAAACTGCCCTGAGGTTGTAGAATCAGAAGGCAAAATCACCATTGAAAGAATTCACCAATAACCTCCTGAAAGAGACTCCAAAATTAAAACCCTAAGGAATATCGTGGCTAAATTTCAGGACTATGGCACCAAGGAAAAGATTTTGCTAGCAGCAGAAAGAAACAATTCAAATACTGAGGATCTATAATTAGAATCACACACGATTTGTCAGCCTCCACATTGAAGGATCGAAGGGCCTGGAACCAGATATTCTGAAAGGCAAAGGAACTTGGATTACAGCCAAGAATAACCTATCCTGCTAGAATGAGCATTATCCTCCAGGGAAGAAGATGGTCATTTAATAATATAGGTGAATTTCACCTATTCCTAATGAAAAGACCAGATCTGAACAAAAAATTTGACCTCCAAACACAGAATTCAAGAGAAGCATAAAAAGGTAAAAAGGAAAGGACTCTTGAGAACTTTATTTCTACTATGGGGATACTTAAAGACTGGGGGAATAATTTGATATTACTTTGATAACAAGAAAAAGAAAACCATAGGGGGAAAGGCTATCATACTGGGGGAAAGAGGGAAAAAGTGGTAAAATAAGGTTTAAAAAAAAAGGAGGTAAAAATAAGATAAAATGTCATGAAGAGACAAAGAAAATCTAATATAATTGAGAGAAAGAAGGGAGGGAGATGAGTATTGTGTAAATCTTACTCTCATCAGATTGAGCTCTAAAAGTTTATATCAGACACATTTGGTTTCACAGAGAAACTTGTTCTTCCTTATAGGGAAGCGGGAGGGAAAGGAGGGAAAAAAAGGGATAGACTAGTAAAAGGGAAATTAGAAGAATCAGGGGAAAGGAGTTAAAAAGGGGGAGGGGCTCTAAAGGGGGGAGCATTATTTGCAGGAGGGGGTCATCAAAAGCAAAATACTAAGGAGGGGGGAAGGGAGAAAGGCGAAAGGAAAGGGGAAAGGAAAGGGAAAAACATAACTTGGATAAATAAGATGGCAGGAAATACAGAATTAGTTATTCTATCTGTGAATGTGAATGAGATGAACTCTCCCATAAAGTGGAAGCGGATATCAGACTGGATTAAAAAAACAGAATCCAACAATATGTTGTCTACAAGAAACACATCTAAAGCATAGTGATACATACAGGGTGAAGGTAAAAGGCTGGAGTAGAATCTATTATGCTTCAGGTAAACAAAAAAAAAAAAGGGGGGGGCAGCAATCCTGATATCAGATCAAGTAAAAGCAAAGATAGATCTAATCAAAAGAGATAAGGAAGGAAACTATATTTTATTAAAGGGTACCATAAATAATGTAGCAATACCAATACTAAATATATATGCACCAAGTGGTATAGCATCCAAATTCCTAGGGGGAAAATTAAGAGAGATGCAAGAAGAAATAGACAGCCAAACTATACTAGTGGGGGATCTCAACCTTGTTCTCTCAGAATTAGACAAATCAAATCACAAAATAAATAAGAAAGAAACTGGGGAGGTAAACCAATTGTTAGAAAAGTTAGGTATGATAGACCTTTGGAAAAAATTGAATGGAGACAGTAGGGAGTTTACTTTTTTTCTCAGCAGTTCACATGGAACTTATACAAAAATTGACCATGTATTAGGACATAAAAACCTCAAAATCAAATGCAGAAAGGCAAAACTAGTAAATGCATCTTTTTCAGATCATGATGCAATAAAAAATCACATGCAATATAAGGCCAGGAGAAAATAGACCAAAAGTTAATTGGAAATTAAATAATCATAATCCTGAAGACTGAATGGGTGAAAGAACAAAAGAGCGAATCATAGACACAATCAATAATTTCATCCAGGAGAATGACAATAATGAGACAACATACCAAAATTTGTGGGATACAGCCAAAGCGGTTATAAGGGGCAATTTTATATCTCTAGATGCTTACTTGCATAAAACAGAGAAAGAAAATATCAATGAATTGGGCTTATTATTAAAAAAAAAAAACTAGAAAAAGAGCAAATTAAAAACTCTCATTTAAATACCAAATTGGAAATTCTAAAAATAAAAGGGGAAATTAATAAAATTGAAAATAAGAAAACTATTGAATTAATAAATAAAACTGAGTTGGTTTTATGAAAAAACCAACAAAATAGATAAGCCTTTAGTTAATTTGATTAGAAAAAGGAAAGAGGAAAATCAAATTGGTAGTCTCAAAAATGATAAGGGAGAACTTTCCTCCAATGAAGAGAAAATTAGAGTAATAATTAGGAGTTACTTTGCCCAACTTTATGCCAGTGTTTGATAATCTAAATGAAATGGAGGAATATCTAAAAAAATGTAGATTGCCCAAGTTAACAGAAGAGGAAATAAATTATTTAAATAGCCCCATATTAGAAAAAGAAATAGAACAAGCTATTAACCAACTCCCTAAGAAAAAATCTCCAGGGCCAGATGGATTTACATGTGAATTCTACCAAACATTCAAAGAACAATTAATTCCAATACTATACAAACTATTTGAAAAAAAGGGACAGAAGGTATACTACCAAATTCCTTCTATGAGACCGATATGGTACTGATAGCTAAACCAGGTATGGTGAAAACAGAAAAAGTAAACTATAGACCAATTTCTCTAATGAATATTGATGCAAAAATTTTAAATAAGATATTAGCAATGAGATTACAGAAAGTCATCCCCAGGATAGTACACTATGACCAAGTAGGATTTATACCAGGAATGCAGGACTGGTTCAATATTAGGAAAACTATCAGCATAATTAATTATATTATTAACCAAACTAACAGAAACCATATGATTATCTCAATAGATGCATAAAAAGCATTTGATAAAATCCAACAACTTTTCCCAAAGAATTAAAAACAATAGTACTAAAAACACTAGAGAGTATAGGAATAAATGGGCTTTTCCTTAAAATGATCAGTAGCATCTACTTAAAACCATCAGCAAGCATCATATGTAATGGAGACAAACTATAACCATTCCCAATTAAGATCAGGAGTGAAACAAGGCTGCTCACTGTCACCATTACTATTTAATATTGTATTAGAAATGTTAGTTTTGGCAATAAGAGAAGAAAAAGAGATAAAAGGAATTAGATTAGGTAATGAAGAAACCAAATTATCACTCTTTTCAGATGACATGATGGAATACTTAGAGAACCCTAGAGACTCAACTAAAAAACTACTAGAAACAATTCACAACTTTGGCAAAGTTGCAGGATTCAAAATTAATCCACATAAATCATCAGCATTTTTATATATTACCAACAAAATTCAGCAGCAAGAGATACAAAAAGAAATTCCATTCAAAATAATAGATGATAGTATAAAATATTTGGGAATCTATTTGCCAAGGAAAAGTCAGAAACTATACAAACTAAACTACAAAACGCTTTCCACAAAAATAAAATCAGACCTAGTTAACTGGAAAAACATTAAGTGCTCATGGGTAGGCCGAGTGAATATAATAAAAATGACAATACTACCCAAACTAATCTACTTATTTAGTGCCATACCAATCAAACTCCCAAGAAATTATTTTACAGATGTAGAAAAAATAGTAGCAAAGTTCATTTGGAAGAACAAAAGGTCAAGAATTTCAAGGGAATTAATGAAAAAAAAAAGGCAGATGAAGGTGGCCTTGCTGTACCAGATCTAAAATTATATTATAAAGCAGCGGTCATCAAAATCATTTGGTGCTGGCTGAGAAATAGAGTGGTCGATCAGTGGCATAGGATAGGATATCTGGACAATCTAGGCAATAACTTTAGCAATTTAGTGTTTGATAAACCCAAAGACCCCAGCTTTTGGGATAAGTACTCGCTATTCAGCAAAAAACTGCTGGGAAAATTGGAAACTAGTGTGGAAGAAATTAGGATTGGACCCACACCTAACACCACATACCAAGATAAGATCTAAATAGGTTCATGATATAGACATAAAGAGTGATGTTGTAAGCAAATTAGAAAAACGTAGTATAGTTTACCTCTCAGACCTGTGGAGATGGAATAAATTTATGTCCAAAGAAGATCTGGAAGATAATTTTGATTATATTAAGTTAAAAAGTTTCTGTACAAACAAAACTAATATAGACAAGATTAGGAGGGAAGCATCAAATTGGGAAATCATCTTTACATTAAAGGGTTCTGATAAAGGCCTCATTTCTAAAATATATAGAGAATTGTCTCATATATGTAAGAATTCAAGCCACTCTTCAATAGATTAATGGTCAAGGGATATAAACAGACAATTTTCAGATGATGAAATTAAAACCATTTCTAGTCATATGAAAAGTTGCTCCAAATCACTATTGATCAGAGAAATGCAAATTAAGACAACTCTGAGGTACCACTACACGCCTGTCAGATTGGCTAAAATGACAGGAAAAGATAATGATGAATGCTGGAGGGGATGTGGGAAAACTGGGACACTAATACATTGTTGGTGGAACTGTGAACGGATCCAACCATTCTGGAGAGCAATTTGGATCTACGCTCAAAAAGTTATCAAACTGTGCATACCCTTTGACCCAGCAGCATTTCTATTGGGCTTATATCCCAAAGAGATCTTAAAGGAGGGAAAGGGACCCACCTGTGCAAGAATGTTTGTGGCAGCCCTTTTTGTAGTGGCAAGAAACTGGAAACTGAATGGATGCCCATCAATTGGAGAGTGGCTGAATAAATTATGGTATATGAACGTTATGGAATATTATTGCTCTGTAAGAAACGACCAGCAGGACGATTTTAGAGAGGCCTGGAGAGACTTGCATGGACTGATGCTGAATGAAATGAGCAGAACCAGGAGATCATTACACACAGCAACAACAATACTATATGATGATCAATTCTGATGGACATGGCTCTCTGCAACAATGAAATGTCTCAAACCAGTTCCAATTGTTCAGTGAAGAAAGCCATATACACCCAGAGAGAGGGATGTGAAATGTGGACCACAGCATAACATTTTCATGCTCTCCATAGATGTTTGCTTGCATTGTGTTTCCTTTCTCTGATTTTTTTTTTCTTGTAGGTACGATTTTTCTTGCACAACAATGATATGTGTGGAAATATATTCAACTTGTCAAGTATTTTAACATAATTAACATGTAATGGGACTTCCTGCCATCTAGGGGAGGGGAGGGGACTGGGAGGAAAATGTGTAAGGGAAAGCTTTGTAAAGATCAATGCTGAGGAACTACCCATACATATGTTATGCAAATAAAAAAGCTTTAATAAATAAAAAATAAATTCATCTCGTTAGAAATAGCTTCCTAAAACTTGAGGTCTATAAGCAAAATATAGACAACAAAATGTGTTAAGTATATTATAGTTGGCATTGTTTACATGCATGAATTCAGTTAGAGGGCTTTTAATTTTTAATTTTTATGATTTTATGATGTCTTTGAAGGGCTGGCATATGGAGATGTAGACTTTATTTGTTCTTCATACTCTCATCAGAAATATTAGTGGAAATATTTTTTAAAAAGCAAATTTAGGTTTGCAAAAAGGAACTGTTTTCACAATTAGAGGTATTCATTCCTAAATGGAGATTATAGCTTATCCCATTTATAGAAATCTTCCAACAGATAGACCATTTACTTGTTGGGTATTTTGTAGAGGGAATTTTTTTTTCATATGTGAGATAGACTAGTTATCAATGTTATCATTATAAATTATCATAAATTATATGATTTTTGTAATTTGTGGTTTTGTATGATCAAGAACATGTTTGATGGGATAGCAACATGCATTTTATAGTATTCAACCGTGTTAACCACCTGTAAAATAGAGTAGAATAAAGTAAATCAAATATTGAATTCCTTAGAAAAGCATGGAAATAGATAAGAAAATAATTTGTTTTTCAGAGATATTTGACTCTTCATGACTCCATTTGCAATTTTCTGGCCAAAGATCATGACTTCCTTCTCCAATTCATTGTTGAGGAAACTGAAGCAAATAGAATTAAGTGTCTTGCCCTAGGTCACACATCTAATAAATATGTGAAGTCAAATCTGAACTCAGAAAGATGAATTTTCTTTACTTCATACTCCGCATTCTATTCACTGTGCCACCAAATTTCCCTGGGAAAATAATAGATGACTGATAAAATAATTTGAAATGGATGTTATATAATTCAAAAGACATGTTGCTAAAATATATAGTGGCAAAGGGATGATCTGAAAGTGGAATTGAGGAATAAAGAATATATCTTACCTTCCTTGTAGCCCAGTCTTTCTAGTTAGAAGTTTGTATTTTTATACAAAGAAGATAATATAATGAAAATGATATTAAATCACTTGTTCATTTAGTGGAAATAATAATAGTAATTGAAATTGCATAGAACTTTAGGATTGAAAAACACTTATATATGTAATAGATTGGAGGAGTGAGGTAGGAGGATTTGGTTCTTATCTCTATGCGTAAATGTTGTGATTACAGAAAATAAAGATCTTCCTAGAGGTAACAATTTGTCATATTAATGTAACTAAAGTGAAAAATCTATCTACCTGATTTTCCCTTTATGAAACATAAAAGGAATTTAGGGAAGTCATTTAACCTTATTTGCCTCAGTTTCTCATCTGTAAAATGAATTGGGGAAGGAAATGACTAACCACACCATTCTACTTACCAAGAACTGAACAACAGCAATAAGGAGAAAAGGGAATTTCTCTCCAGTAGAATTAGAAAGGCAGCAGGCCATTCGATGGCCAAAGATTTCCATGCCCTTGGAAACATTTTAAACGCTAAGCCTTCCTAAGGGTAGCTGGGACTTTTCAAGTAAGAAGCAGCATTGTGGAGTGTGATCCTGGTCCTTGTGACAACTCTTCTAGAGAAGGGAAGAAAGCATTTTCTCTTGCTCCCTGTCTTCTCCTCCCTTACTAATCCCAATGGTATCTTGTAGCAGAACTGCTCACCTCATCCAACAGGAAGCAAACAGAGATACAAAAGGCACATGTTCAAGGAACAAAACCTTAGGCAGCCAAGGAAAAAGAGAGTTTATCCTAGCATCTGGGAGTCAAGTATCGGAGATCATCGAAGGCCAGCTACCCAGAAGACAATGTCTTCATTGGAGATCAATTAGTATGAGGATATCACAAGAAGGGAAAGAACTTCAGGTATATTTAGGAGGAAGAAAGTAAAGAAAAAATGTATTAAGCTCTTACTTTGGGCCAAGCACTTTACAAATCTCTCTATATTTTTTTTATTTGTTCCTCACAACAAGGGAGGTAGGTGCTGTTATTATCCTCACTTTACATTTCAGGAAACTGAGGCAGACATTGTCTTGATTCCAAATTTGAACTCATGTTTTCCTGACTCCAGGCCCAGCACTCTCTTCATTGTACAACCTAGCTGCCTCTAAATATTAGTGATATGACTTTTCTTCATATTTTGCATGGGGAGGTACCATCTTTGTATTTATGTTTATGTTTGTGTTGTTCCAGTCCACTTTTCTCCTGGACAGTGGGTATTTATTTGTAGGGCACAAATTTGGAAACTAGCCATTATTTCTTTAAACCCTCTCAATAAATGACTTTACTTTGAGATAATTGTATCTAGTTAATAATTAAATGTAAGCTTAGGTGGAGGCTCCTGAGCTATAATTTTAGGAATAAAGATCTGAGGATGTGATCCAATCTCCAAATCTGTGAATGCTCAATTGATGAGTTAGTCCAGAGGGATGGGGATGAAGGAGTCTTATGAATATAATATCTTAAATTCTATAATAATTTTCTAAAGTCAGTGCTTTTATTTTTCTTACTTTATAGATGAATAAACTACAACTCAGATTAAATGACTTGCCTAAAATGACACCACTGGTTAATGTCTGGGGCAGAATCATAATTAGAACTTTATGATTCCAAATTCAGCATTTCTAACCACTTTATCAAAAAAGAAAAGAAATGTGGACATGAGAGGAGGAGCATTAACTCTCAGGCTAAGTACTAAATTGTCTTCTTAGGGTGCCTTCTCTTACATATCTACCTCTAGGGATTCAATTCTCTGCTATCAGTGTTTTTACTAAATTTCATTAGTCTGCCATAGGGTGGTAGCAGTTGGCAATAATCAAAAGCTTCAACACATCTTCAAGACCCCCATTTTTTTTTATGACAGTGAATTGATTTCAATTCCCAAAACATTTATCAATCAACTTAGCATAAAAATAATTATGCAAGTTACCAGCCTAAGGTTGTTAATTTTTTCTCAAAACCACCCTACTACTGGCAAGCACCTTTAAAATGTTATTTCTTGAATTCATTATAAAAGGTGTCCCGAAGATCCTAAGCATTTTGTATTATGGACCTCCTTGACAGTCTGGTGAAACCCATAGATTTCTAAAAATAATTTATTAAAAAAATGTATAAAATAGAATCCATAGAATTACAAAAGAAGCCAATTATGTTGAAATATAGTTAGAAAAATAATTGAAACAAGTTTACAGATGCCCAGGTTTACTTAGTCTAAGGGGTATATTCCTTTTTCCTAGCCAAAATCCATCTTCTACAAGAAACTTTTTCTTATCTCCCTTAATATTAATGCCTTTCTTCTTTTGAATATGTCCAATTTCACACACACACATGTATGTATAGTCTCTTGTTTACATGTTTCCTCCATCAGAAAGTGAGATCCTGGGGAGCAGTGATTGGCTTTTGCCTTTTAACTCTAGAGTTTATCTCAAGTACTGGTGGGGGTGAAGAAGACCCTAATAAAAGGCCTAATTCCTGCTAGCAACCCAGAGTCTAAGTGGGCTGTGGGGAGGATCATTGACAAAAGACTTTTTTGGAATTTGAGAGGAATTTAAGTGGGCTTTTGTGGCAATTGAATCCCCAAACGATTCCCTGAGGCAAGTAGGGAGGAGACACTGACAAGATTATCTCTTTTTTCCTTGCTTTGACAAAATTATCATGATCCCAAATGTAACCAATCAAAAGGCCAAGTATAATGTCAAACCTAGGGATTATTTTTCTCCTATAAAAAGAACCTACTGGTACCCCACTTCTTTTCTAATTCCTTTTAGGATGCTAACTCCCTTTTAGGGTTAGCCTCCTTGCTAAGCATCACAATATTGGGTTCATTAGGAATACTCCATCTTATGGCAGCAAATTCTTCAGTAACTTTGATTAATGGCTTCTGCCCCTTTGTTAGTGTCTAAAACTTCCTTTTGAAAATTAGCCTGCTTCCAGCAGTGTAATAAAATCTTTGCTTCTTGATTTAGAGACAGGCTAATTTTTTTTTTTTGAGACACCTTACAACAACAGCCAGAAACCCTAATATATTTTTGGGGTCCAACCTCTGCTCTCAAACATTGGGTGGGCTGTATGGGTAGAGCCCTGAAATCCCAATGTATTTTTTAGTTTCTGTACCTCTACCCCCATACCCTAACATTACCTTAATAAATGCTTGATGAATGACTACCAAAAAATTGCATACAAAAATCTTTTTTCTCATTGATTTTTTTTTTCCTGAGGCAATTGGGGTTAAGTGACTTGCCTAGGGTCACACAGCTAGGGAATGTTAAGTGTCTGAGGTAAGATTTGAACTCAGGTCCTCCTGCTGAGGTAAGATTTGAACTCAGGTCCTCCTGACTTCACGGCTGGTACTCTACTCACTGCACCACCTGCCTGCTCCTCATTAAATGATTTTCAATGGTCAATACTATAAGGTATAGTTTTCCAATATCTTCAAATCAGATTATAACAATTTCTTATTTCTTGCTAGTCAATATTCATACTTTTTTTTTAATATTTCTGTTTCCAAACTCCTTCCTCTAGTTTTTAGTCTGTTCATCTTTCAATATCTCATCTTCTGTGATATCAGCAGAAAGAACAGTGTGGCCCAACCATCTCAGAATCTCTTCCAATCCTGGAGGACCCAATACTGTGTATTTCTCACCAATTATAGCATGTTTTTCTGTACTTAACTCCCTAGGAGAGAAGTGGAACATCCCACACTTCTTTTCTCTTTGCAGCAGGAAACCTGCTGATTTAATTTTACACACAATGCTAATTTAGATAATTATAGTCTCTTCCCTAGTTCCCCCTTAGCAACAGGCTTCTCCTGCTCTGAAATTGGTTGTAGTTAGAAAGCTTTCTTAAAGATACAAAACCACTTTTTCCCCCCAGGCCAGAAAATTAAACATAATATAAATAGGTTTTTATTGAGTGTAATCAAAGGAAGCCACTAAGATGTAATTCACAGCTACAATACTTTAGATGGTGCCACAATAGTTTGAAACAGGTAAAAATGGGACTTTATACATGTCATTGTTTTTGACCTTAAAGAAAATGGGACATACCCTAAAGGAAATTGCTTATCCAGCCTAAAATGGAAACAGCCCTCTACTTCTTTGTTTAGTATCATTTGCATTGATTTTCATGGAGAATATCTGTGTGAGTTAAATGAAAGGGGAATAATGTCACTTATCCCTATTATCCACCATTTACATCTTACCTAGTAATTTGGCAATTTGTATTTTAAATTAAATGACATGGAACTACTTGTGGAATGAAAGGAGTTAGAGATAGGAGACTTAAGAAATCTTTCCATCCAATCTCATTTTATAGATGAGCAAACTGGAGCCCATAGAGATTAAATGATTTACCCCAAATCCCAAAGAGAAGTAGTAAATATTCACACTTAAGTCCTCTACAACAAGTCAAATGTTCTGTGCATCCTCATGAGTGAAAGTCATATTGAGATATCCACGGTAAAAAAAATCACTGGACAGTCACGAGTAATTGAAAAATTAGAGAGCGTTTATTTGCCGGGCCGGCGACTGAACCCCCAGACAAGCTAGAAGGATTCAGTGCTGAGCCTGGTAGGCCACAGGTTTTTTAAGAGCACTGACCACTTCTCCCCCCATAAATGTGCAGTTAAACATTGATTTCTTACTAATATAATAAAGAAGTAACAGGATTTGAGGTATACATTGTAAAATACTGATACATCATCTGGGTCAATACACCTGGATCAGAGCAAACTACCTACTTCTCTTATTAAGTTTGGGCAAACATACTGTGGATTAAACCCATTTCTCTCATTGTGTGAGGTAAACAATCCTCGGACCCTGGTTGAGTAAATACTATCAGGAAATTCCTAGGCTCCTTGTGAGGTAAACATTCCTGGGACCCTTACTGAGCAAATACCATTAAGGAATTCCTAGGCTCTTGGACCTAAAGAGGGGAAGGGTTGGATCTGTCCATTTCACTATCAAGTGGAATTCATATTTTCAGGTAAGATTTGGAAATGAGTAGACATATTTACAGTAAGGGGTTTACAGTCAGTCAATATACATTTGGGTTGGTTTGGTAAGGTGGATTAGTGGGACATATCTCGAAGAAAGGGGCCGTAAGGGGATGCAGTGGATAGAGTGCAGGTCTTGGAAGCAGAAAGACTCATCTTCATAAGATCAAATCTGACTATGCAACCCTGTCATTTAATCCTGCTTGCTCCATTTTCTTTATTTATAAAATAAGGTGGAGAAGGAAATGGCAAACTGGGATCTTTGTCATAAAAATTCCAAATGGGGTTATGGAAGAGTCAGACATGATTAAAACAAACTTTGATGAAAGTGAAATCAAGTGAATGCAAATGCAAAATGCAAATGATATTGTGATACCTCGGCTTTTTTATTTCATTTCCTATATAGTCATGATAATATGTGTATGAGGCTAGGAATTGTGATCTACAAAATATATTCTGGTTATGGAATAAAAAGAGTGAAGGGTGCAAGATCATATATTTAGAGGCGTTGGAGAGGGCATTACAAATAATCTACCCAGGAGTCCTTGACCACTTTTGTGCATTAACTCTTAGGGACCTTCTTCAGAACAATGTGTTTAAATGTATAAAACACATAAGATTACAAAGGAAATCAGTTGCATTGAAATAAAATAAAATAACAGGGTCATTGTTCCTAGGTTAAGAACATCTGAATCTAATCTCTTAATTTCACAGATGAGGAAACTTTATGTTCTGAGATTTTAAGTGACATGGCTGAGGTAATATTATTAGTAAGACTGCAAAATTCTGGGTTTGAATCCTCAAAATCTGAGTCTAAGTCTATTTCTCTTTTCAGTATGTTATACTGCCTTTTAGCAGTTTTATTTCAGTGTGAAATCTGTTTCAGTACAAAAAAGGCTACATAAGTAAATTATGGATTATGTGGTCTATCTGATTTTCAGAAAGAAAATGTTTTAATTTTAAATTTAATTTAATTTTAAATCAATATTTCCCAGAGAAACTATTGTGATGGAAACCATTTTACCTTCGAGCTATTCAACCTCTGCCAATTTTTTCCCCTTCTGTTTTGCAATCTTGAGCTTTCCTTTTTTGTTTCTTTATTTTTTGGATTACATGCTAGAACATTTAATAATTTATGATATATGATATGATATATAATATATGATACTTTTTACATATTCCTTTCCTTCTTTAAAACAATAGAATAAGCAACATGTTATGAATCGTCAAGATGAACCTCAAATATGTCATATAATATGATTGGTGGAGAGGTCCAAGAAAAACAACAAAAATTTAGCCAGACTCAGTTTTTTTCAGAATGGGAAACTTTCTCTACTGTGGCAGATAAGTACTTGTCCATAAACTTGCTACCTTACTTCCCTAGACCTTCTTACTGCTCATGAAAGCTCTTTATACATTCATTGTTTTTATTTTAAGAAAAAGCTCATTTTAGAAAAGGCAAACTATAATACTGAGAATACCTTAGTTTTATTATCTTATTCCTGGTGGATAGGAATGCTTTTGCAAATGTTACTAGAACATATTGCTTTGTTCCTTTTAATACTTTGAATTGAAATTGTGAATAGAAATTGAAATAGCTTATATTTTAATTGTGCAATTTGGAAAATCTAAATTTCCTTCCAAATCATTTTAGCTCAGCCTTTTTTTGTCATATAAGGCCACCTACAGTAGGACTTAACATTAAACAAGTGAAGTGGTATACAATATTTTTTAACTGGGAATGAATTTTCCCCTCCAAATTTTTGTTTTGTGAATTAGAACTTGTATTTTGTTGTTTTTATTTTGTAGGGTATAGCTTAATTGAAATTTCATGGAATGAATTCATATTTCAAAGTAGTTTCTTTTAAATGTCTCTCCTGACTATTTTTCCTGATGCCATCTCATATTTCATTAATTTAAAGTTCTACTACTTGGGTATACCTGGAAAACACAAATTATGATTAACATGATGGCTTTTAAAAGAAGGTGATTTTAATATGGATGATTTGATTCTGGCATTTTAGTCCTTAGAACCAGTTGTAACTTTGGCTTGTAGGGGTTGCTGTTGTGAATTGGTTTCAGGTAGTGAAATTTTAATGGCAGTGTGGTTATAAGAGAAGGAGCTAAGTGATGGTAGACAGTGTTAGACCTGGAATCAAGAATATTTTTCCTGAGTTCAAATCCTGGTCTCAGACACTTATTAGCTGTGTGACTCTGGGCAAAGCCTTTAATTTTGTTTGCCTCAGTTTTCTCATCTGTAAAATGAGCTGGAAATAGACATGGTAAATTATGCCAATATCTTTGCTAAGAAGACTCCAAATGAGGTCATAAAGTGTCAAGCATGACCAACCCCCCTCCCCAAAAAACCCCAAACAAAATAACAACTCAGTGCAAACAATGGCTGTAAGAAACAAGTCACTGAAGTTCCACTTGTAATTGGGAGAATAATTTCACTCTTTTGAGGGAATTTGAAAAGGTGGGTCAATGTGTGTTGTATCATTTTCTTCATTTTGGGGTGGTGGTGTTAGGCTTAAATTGAACTTCTTGAAGACAATAAGGAAATGAGAAGGGAAGGTTTTTCCTCCTCTAAACAATCCCATTGAAGTTGCCTTTAAGAACTACTACACTGACAGAAGAAGAATTTGTTTTAAGTTTTTATTAGAGAAGTTGAAAGTTTAGTTTCAAGATTGATGGTAGCATAATTTTATCTTGTCATCTGTTTTGTTCATAGGAATACACAGAATCAGTTTGTACAAGCATATGCAACAATTCAATAGGTGCTTTGTGTACTAAAATCAGTTATCTGATTGGTTCTAAACTACCAAGTTTCCATGCAGTCTCCTTTGCATTGGCTGGCAGCATGGTAAAATTCCAAACGGAATGCTTTTCATGCACTGTTCTGCAATATAACTACAGCAGGCTTTAAGCCCATGCAGATTAACACTGTAGCAAATTTTTTTTTGTTTTTTTAATATTTAACAGACATAAAAAGGTTATTTCCTGATATGAAATTCTGAAAATCTGCATAAATATTTTTGTGTAAAATTAAATTAGTTATGTACTTTTTAAACTAGAACTTGAAGTATCAAGAATGCCCACATAATTCATATACACACACACATATATATGTGTGTGTGTATATATCTTTGTATACACACACATATATATGTGCTTGTTTCATTTTGCTAAAATTTTGATAATTAGTCAAATGCTATTCTGTGCCATACATTTAATCAGCATTTACTTGTTAAGAGAATGAATGTGGTCTTACACATTTATATTCATCATTGGTGCTTGTGTCATGCAAACACAGGTCTAGTAGTCCTGCTTACTAATCTTGTCATGTGGCAACATTTAGGTGATTTTCTACAATATTGTGAATTTAAGTGTATAAATACTTTATACATTTTCACAGTTACAAACTTTTGCCAATACCTATTTCACAACCTTTAAGGTACAATAATGAATTGTAATATTGGGAATCTGCAGCAGTAGGATCAAAATGCAAATTCTATTAAGCAATGTTTGATGTAAACTTTTCTTAAAGTGCCTAATACACAATTCTTTTAACCTTTGAGCACTGATGAATTTTGGCACATACAATTGTCCTAAATTTTCCATCATTTAACCATTTCAACAACTTCTATAGGAAATTGGCTTCTTTTCGGCAAGATGAAGATATGGCACTTACTAATGAGGTAACTTGGATGTAAGGAATATCCTGTAAAGTTATTGATATGTCATACTATAATTTCTGCTGATGAATTTGCAGAAAGAAGTTTTCCAATGCATGCATTTTTTGTTGTTTCTGCATGATTTTTACTGTACCTCAACCATGTTCTAGTATATCACAAAACAGGGTGTTTAATACCAACCTCATTTTCTTGTGATGATGCTGAACAAACACTGAATAGAATTGCAAATGGTTAAACCTTGTGCCTCATTGGAAAGGCAGCTTATCACAACAATAACAGGTCCTATTTGACAAATGTTCTTCAGTACTCAAAAAGTTAAAACTGAAATGTACAACTCATATATTCTCCATGGTCTCAGGCAATGTCTTGCCTAAATAGATGGGGGAAAATAACAAATAGAAGAAATTATTTTAGTCTTCACTGTATAGGGATCTGTAATTTTGGGGTAATATTTGGACGTTATTAGCTTCTCAGTTTGGGTTATGGAGTTTTACACCACTGTTGCTGGTCTTCGGTCCATCTCGGCTTCCAATTTCACCATCTGTTGCATCTCCTTTGCCTGTAACACCAGAAACAGAGTCTTAACCAGAAAACTGCTTGCTTGAAGATTGTGTCAACTGAACTATGTCCATTTCCTCTCTCTCTCCTGCCTTACCCCAACATCTGAAGCTGACTCTGTACAATGCCAGGGACATCAACCAAAATAGTGAAAAGTTCAACCAGTTATGAATCTTGTTTAGTCTAAATGATATCTAATGATTTTACTCCTATCCATCTCTGAAATGAACTGAGATTGTCTTGGCTTGTTGGTGACATAACTAATGTCACTTTTTTTCTTATGGTAAATTAAATTGACCTTTACGTTGCCTAGATGCTAATGCAGCTTGTTCAGTTGGTTTGGCTGGATGTTCATTTATTTGGAATATTTATTACAGCAACATAGAGTTTGCTTGATCAGGCAGAGCATACACGACAACCCAAACAACTGGCAGACCTGATGAGGGAGGTCTGATTGCTCCATATCATGTAGACAAAACAAGCAGCTGAGAACTTTTTCACTTTTTAGGTGGTCCTGATGTTATATCAACATAACCATTGCTCTGGCTCCCACTGTAAATATCTATATATGCACATAGACATAAAGTGAATACCACAAGATATATCTAACCTGAGAAAAATTATTGCCTGCTTCATTTTCAAATGACATAACATTTAGAAATAAAGAAAAAGTAAGAATGGAAACACAGAGACAGTAAGATAAAAATCAAGATTTAAGTCTTTTGAAGTGCTGTGATATCACTATTCAACTCAGGTTGTGTGTGTACATTCTATCTGAATGGAGGGCTCAGGGGAGGGATTTGTGGTCTATATGGGTTGTGATCATCTGCTTCTAGTTTTGTTACAAAGTCTTGTTAGTAAATTAATTTGACTGACAAAATGTAATTGGAGAGTTCAGTTCTTGCTACATCTTTTGAATAATATGTGTTTCACTTGCAGCTTGATGGTAGGCATAGACACAAGGTAACGTGAAAGAGTTCAGGCCTTTATTCTTAAAATGAAGATAATTTTCCCCCACTGTCCTATGCCTCTTGCCAATACAGAATTTTTAATTTTTTTTTAAACTAAGGATTTAAAAAAATTACTAAAATCAAAGATAAGTTGTGTAATTTGGAAAAATGGAGACATAAAGAAAAAATACATATATATGAAGATGACACATGGAGACAGTGTTTAAAAACACGATGACACTATAAACTTTGGAAACTCAACTATGTTTTGATTTGTTTCTGAAAAAAATAACAATAAAAAAATTCTTAATGATTAGATTGGTCTTGTGTTTTTCTTCTTAACTGATTGAGATCAGTATTTCACATAGGAAGAAAAATAAAAGATTTAGTAGTAAAATAATTTGCTGTCATGATACATCAGATTAAACCAGAGGTTGGTTGATATGAATCTTATGAAGGATGATGATTAGGAAGCTGGAGCAGAAGAGATGATGCACTAACTACAACAAAGTTTCTGAGAAGTGTCTACAAACTTAATTTTAAAGATGTGAAAGCCTTATCTGTCATTAAAAACATCAAAATCCATTTTCAGAGAGACACCAGGCTTACTAAAGCTACTCTCTGATATGGGAAGTTTTGTGATCCTTTTGTCTTAATCCAGTTGGTGATAGCATTTATGGCAACAACTAAAGTCTTCAATCATGATGGACTTGATCCATGACCATGGATCTAGCCTTTCAAGCTTACAGTTGGTAAATCCTGATAAAATACCATAGAAATAATTCTTTGAAGGGTTTTCAGCATTAGTGCTCAACTGGATCCATTTATGAGAAATCCAAACATGAAATAAACAGTTAAGGCTATTCAATCCAAAACCCCGAATAGTCATTGTGAACAGATGCTAATCATAAATGGTGAACAATGCTATTAGCAATCATTATCTGGCTGGTACTTTTGTGAGACTGCATTTGCAAAGAGTGCACCCAGGATAATGATCTCATTTAGAAGGAAAGCAGCAGCTTGCTGATTATAGGTTCAGTCCTACCTTGTGTTTGAGACACTGCATGACAGGATTTCAAAAGCTGTTTGTACAAAAATAGTAATGTCAAAATTGAGTCATACAACATGAAGCAAATAAAATAAATGAATACTGAAGTGAATTGAAGAAATGGATGCAGAAACCATATGCAGAAAAATAAAAGGTTAATAAAACATGTGTCTACCCATTAATGAAAAACTTCCCCAGGTCAATATCAATGGGAAAATAGTTGATCTTGGAAGCAAATATTTTTTTTTCCCCTTTCCTTCTGCTTTAGAGACTTCAGAACATATTTATTTAAGCAAGACCTTGCATAACTCTACTTGATAAAAGGCTAATGAAAACAAAAAAGGAATTAAAACTCAGATTTCAATGGTCAAATAGAACTTTTAGGCATGAGAGTGCTACAACTATTAATGGTAATGATATGTTCAAAAGGATGACCAACTCCTTGAAGGGAAAGGGGAAGGAGAATAGAGCAAAAGAGGTTGATATTAATTAAAATGCAATTGAATTTGTGTCAGGAAAATCCCTGCTATTGTCACTTGAAGTGTTTTAACGGATTCATTTCCTGAATATATTTACAATGCTGCATTGTTGAAAAGTAAAGCTTTTCATTCGAATCCTTAACCAGAACTAAAAGCTGAGGGAAATCTTAACATTCAGTACTAGACCTTTACTCTAGAAGCATGTCTAATCTTACATTCCATGATTTAAGAAGAATTTTGGGAACAGAACCAGCAGGAGAGCAAGAAAGATGATTAAAGGGAAAAATTATTTGAAAATTTTTCAATCCTTTCACTGAGGGGTAAGGGATGCTAGTAAGAGTTTTCAAGCAAATGTTGGGAATTATTTGATCAAAGGAAGATTGAGAACAAGAGTATTCTACCTTCACTAAATTTAGAATAATATTTGTGCTGTCCAGTTTAGAGATACGAACCCATTTCTAATAGTGAAGATTGGGAAGCACTTAAAAGTCTTACTGAAGGTTAAAATATGACAAGATAGAGCAGAGTCAGGATTCAGACTCAAATCTTGATCCCAAATTTAGGATATGATCAACTAGACTATGAATCATTGTGGAAACATCTCCAGGAGTCCTGAAATTCAGAATAAATTCCCACTTGCAGTTATCTATGGCTTTCCTTGAAGCTGACAATATAATCCACTATAATATTTTCATATAGCATTTCCCTACAATTATTTCTCCTTCCTTAAGCTCTGTGACTTTTAAAATATTTTATATTTTCCTTCTTCCTTTCTCTCTTCATTCTCCTCTCCCTAACACCCTATGTTGATTTATGTCTAATGGAGCTTACTAAGTCTTCAATTATTGTTTGATACATTTGAAAATTTTAAATATAAGAATGCTAGAAAATATACTTGATAGGTATTGGATAAGTTCTATTACATATTAGGCAAGGTTTATATTGTTATAGCTAAAAGCACATATGCAACATCATAAAATAGAATTTTGTTGTGCTTTACAAAATTTGAATATTTTATTGAGCCTTATTGACTATGTGACCTATGCTTCTGTGACTCAAATTAACACTTAATTGACAAGGAGCTTTTGATATTAAAAGAAAATGTATGGGAATTTGAAACAAAAATACCACCATAAAATAACCAGACATAATTATACTAAAAATAATAATTTTATGGCAAAGTTGTACTACAGTTTGATTTATTTCAATACTGGGAAATAATTGCCAATGATTTTATTTTTCCTTTGTGTTCTAACTAGATATAAGATTAAAAACATTGGGGTTTTTACTAAACTTGTAGGTCTGTGCTTTTAGTTTTAAGAAGTATATTCATTTTTTAAAAGTTTAGTATATGGGGCAGCTAGGTGGTGCAGTAGATAGAGCACCAGCCCTGAAGTTAGGAGGATCTGAGTTCAAATCTGGTATCAGACACTTAACACTTCCTAGCTGTGTGATCTGGGCATATCACTTAACCCCAATTGCCTCAGCAAAAAAGAAAAAAAAAAGTTTAGTACAGTGATAAATAATTCTACCTTTTTACATTTTTATTTATATCCATTATACTAACCAACAAAATAGGCTCAGGTTTTCTCTTGCTGTCTCTGTCTCTCTGTCTTTCTTTTTCTCTCTCCTTCCCCCTTTCTCTCTTTCTTCTCTTTCTATACATGCACAAACATACATACACACACACACACACACACACACACAAAGGCATATACATGATAATTCTGGGGATCTAAGTGATTTCTAAACTCTGTTTTTATTCTCTTTTTTTGAAAAGTGTTTCAATTACAAATTAAAAGAAAACAGGGTAACTAATAAAGTCTTATAATTAAAATATCTATTAAAATGTGACAGGTATCGATCGAGGGCGGAGCCAAGATGGCGGAGTGAAAAGGTGACTCTCTGCCTCTCCTCCGATCTTCTCTCAAATCAACAATAAAATAAGCCTCTGAACTGATCTTCAAGTCAACGAACTCAGAAATATTTGGACACTGCTTTCTGGAGAACTTCATATCAGGTTTGTCTGACTCGGACAAAGAGATAAATACAAGACTCCTGTGTAGGCCGGAAGTGAGGGTGGGACTCAGCTCAGCTCATCTTGGCAGAAATTCCAAACTCCAAACTCCAAATTCCAAACACCTGGAGTTTATCTGAGGCACTCGGGACACTCTGCCCTGATTGGGGGCAGGTGTTCTGGCAGATTTGCCTTGTTTAAGGAGTAATTCGGACTTAGTCCTAGCCCCCACCAGCCCAGCACCTTAAGTTAATTCGCCAAAGTGCCCCAGGGCAAAGCTCTAAAATGTTACAGGTATATCAAGAGGAATGCATTGATTAAATTTTTAGTGGCATAGTTCAAATCCTGCCCTAGATAAGAAGTCAAAGAAAAGAGTTTTGGTCTTGGCTCTGCCACGAAGCTGTACAACCTTCTATGGGTCTCATTTTCCACATTTGTGAGATGAGGGGGTAGAATTTGATGGCCTTAAATATTTCTTCCAACTCTTAACATTTTATGAGAAAATCACATATATTTACTAAGGGGAAATTTTAAAAGAACATTGTTACAGGACTACCTAGTATATGTTTAAATACTCTAAAGCCACTGTTGAAGAGATATGAAAATATCCAATTGTACATAGTTGTCCAGACATCTTCAAAGTCATAACTAATAGTTTTTAAACCTACAGCAAACTATACTCTTGGGGAAGATATTTTGATGAATTATTCTTGTTAATTAAGTACTAAATTCATTTATGTTTATATTTTTAAAGGGCTAAAAACATTAGCACCTTTCAAATGTCAACAATTTTCAGCAACAAAGTCCCAATTACTATATCTTTCTCATGATGGTGTTAGAAACTACAAACATCATAATCCAGAGTTTACATTTTTCTTCCAAGGTTCAGTGAAACCTTAGTCAAACAGTTTTAAAGATTTTCTTTGCCATATTTCCCCTCAATATGAATCCCCTCGATCCTGTAGAAAGAATGTATTACTGGTAGAAATATAACTCTAAAAAAATCTCTCCTACAAAGAACAAAGTTTTTTAGAAGTTTTTATACTTTTAATGAAAAACAGATTTAGTTATTATAACAATGCTGAATTATAGACATTGAACTCTCAACTATTGGTTATGGTCATATTGTCTTAATATACAATTAAGCAGGCAGTACAGTGTAGTGGAAAGACCACTGGACTAGGAGTCAAGAGGACTACATTCTAATCTGAGACTCCTACAAGTTAGCTGTGTGATCTTGGGAAGTCAATGCATCTCTCTATATCTTTGATTCTTCATCTGAAAAGAAAGGGTGTTGGATGATATGATTTATAAGGTCCTTTTAAGTTCTAACATTCTTTGTTAACTGTAAATGATGTTGCTGGAGGCTCTTTTGGTTGGGTGCCATCTACAACCACTTGCTTGCTTGTAGATAAGGATCTACCTGAAAATGCCTCCAGAGAAATCTTTTGCCTTTTAAATAAAATATTTTGTCTTTGATGACCATGAAGTCTGAATTTTCTCATTGTTATTATCCTCAGATCATTCTTGAAATGCCTTAATGCTTTTTGGCTTATTTTCCCCATGTCCACATTCCCTTCCCTGCTAAGCAACAATATTTTCCATCTTTTTAGGTGTAATGGTAATGTGTATTGGTAGGAAGTACAACCTCTTAAAAATCACCATTTCTTACTGTCTCTAATAGCAGTAGCCTCACTATAAAAAATACAGTCAAAAAAGTTTTATTCGTTATATTATAAAATAGCTTATTTATTTTATACCTTTTCAGGTAAAATACCTGCTCATTCTGTTTTTCCAGGACTTCTAGATGTTCAAGTTGAACTTTTTTCAACTGATCCATTTCTTTTGACTGTTTCATTGCAAGCTGCAAATAAGATAGTAAATTATGTTAAAAACATAGATTGCCCTTTCAAAGTGACAGATGACTGATTGCCCAATACATTAAAGGAGATATCGAAAGTATATGGAACAGAAATATTTCTAAAAAGAGAAGTGTTGTTTATAAGGACAATTCATGGTTAGAACTTGGCTTAGAGAATAATACAAATAAAAGACCAAATAATGAACTTAATCTAAAACCTTGATTGGGGGAGCTACTTTTGCCATTTAGTAGAGAGAGTGAAGCCAGAACTGAGATTTCCATATAACTGGGTTTTAAGCTATACAAAGAGAAAAATGTAAAAACAACTAATAAGCACCTTCCATAAGAATATATATAGGACTTATTCATGAACAAGTACCAAAAATTAATACTTACTCTCTTTCTTTCTTCCAGAAACTTTTTAGTATTACTGCTGTTTAGTTCCCTGACTCTCCTAAGAAAAGAACAAACACAAATATTTACATTTGCTGACATAATATTGTATGCAATTGATTAAAGTATCAAATAAAGAGCACTAGCTTCTAATACATTATCTGGATTTATTTATTTGTTTCTAAAGAATTTGTTTTGATTGATTTCTGAATAAATACAAAGACTCATGAGAAATGAAATATGAGTAGAATATGCCTCAATTCCCATTTCACAGACATCAGATGTATCTGTGTATATATCTCTGTGTGTGTGTGTGTGTGTTTCAGGATTGCTTTTTGATAAGATAATTTACTTGTTGATGGTTTGGTAGCATTTGCTAAAAAGATTGCAAAATGCAACTTAAAAAAACAAACTTAAAGAATCCACAGTTTGTATCTTTTTAAAGCTATTTTAATTGAGGATTTATTATTAGAACTGGTCTATCTTGAGAGTTACCATTTGAAAGAAGGTTTGATAAATAAAGAGCACAATAAGATCAATAAGTAAACATTAAATGACTTTATAAAATGACCGCTTAAAAGATCAGAATAAGTGAGGTTTTACTGTAATAATACTATTTAGGGTTTCTGAACAACATTCTGTAGTTTTCATTAATATGATGCTTTCTTGATGGACTGCCTTATGAATAATCAAAGGGAAATACTTAAGAATGAGGTGCTCCAATATGAATCATCAAGAAAGTGGTGCTTACATTTAAAAGAATGAAGGCTTTGCTTCTTTCAGAGTAAACATGTATCACATCTCTTGATGGGGAAATGCAAAATGGGAAAAATAAAGATCTTAAAAATAAGAGATCTGAGAATTCCAAGAACTTAAGTCCCTGAATGCCTGATTTAGAAAATCAAAAATTAAGAGAGGTTAAGATGATAATGGGGATATAAATATTAATAATAACTCAAGGAATGTTAGTCAAATTCCATTACATGAAAATTCCCTCCTCTCCCTTCTATGGCCTATCTCAAGGGATACCAAAAGTCTTCAAGTCTTGATCATAGTTTTTAATATCTTAAGCAGTTATAGAGGCAGAAAACTCTAGAAAAGCAAAAACAAATGAAGTGGTACTTTAACATTCTTTCTAGTAAGATCTGACCTCTATTAACAACATTGGTACAAGAATAAAGCAGTAATTTATTATATTCATTTGGAACTGTAATTTATTAATATTGTTAAATATTTTTCTTTTTTGGTATTTTAAAATCCATTCAATATTTTGACAACATTATTTAAGGTAAATGGCTCTCATAAATAAATTAGCCTGGAATGTGCTAAAATTTGTATCCTGCTTAAAAGTGTTACATGAGATTTTTGATTATAAAGCGATCATTTTTCTAGTATCTTATCCCACAATGTAAAATTCTTTAAGCCATTACAGAAATGAAGTGTGAATGAAGCATGTTAATATTCAAAGCTTCACATTCTTTAATTTGAAAGAGAAACTTTAATTTAATACATATCCTAAAAGAATCAGCCATTTTAGACTTCTACCTAACCATAGCCCAAAGCAAGAAGCATAGTTTATAGGCAACTCATTCCCAAAAATTTCACAGATTAAAGTAATCAATATTTTTGGTATCTTTTAAAAAATAGTCTGTAAAATGTCTACCAGATAACCATCACTGATGTCTTAATAGAGTGGTTCAAGATCACAATAAACTAAACAGATTAGTTTTTATCCCTAAGATTCACGACTTCTTAGTGTATTTTCTGTGGATTAATGACAGGCTTTGCTGTGGATCATTAAGCTCAGCCACAGGGTCACCTTCTAGCCAGTCATAGCTCTCCAGCAGAAGCCCTACATGGACATCATTATTTGTGGACAAATTTAGAGTTTATCTAAATCCTTAGTGTTACTCAGAATCACTTTATGCTTGATAATATGTAAACTCTTAGATGCCACAAGAAGTAGATGGCAAAATTTAGAGGAGGGACCAAAGGTTTCTACCTCCGTGAATGTTCCCTAAAAACTAAGCTACTAATTTTCCTTAAAAATCAAATGAAAAAACAGGTGGCAAGGCAGACAATCAATCATCATCTGCATTGGCTGGCAAAGTGGAAATTATAGTGGAAGAAGTAAAATGTCTAGATGCATGTGTGGTCCTTTAGAACAATCATAGTAAAGAATAAAATGGTACTTCAATGACAGCCTCAATCATAAGCCTTCATAGTAGTTATGAGAAACAGAGAATACAATGAGCCTAAACCCATGCCTTTTATTTCTAAATCAGAGAACACTTTTTTTTTGTGGTGTATATAAGTAGTAAGCCAAAGCCACACTTTCTCACAGTGAGCAATCTTATACTTACCTTTCTCTTTCTGCTTTATTTTTGATTGATTTGTCTTGGCTGATGGCTTTGCTGTTTTCCATGGAAATCTTCGCCTGATTGGCACGCATTTCCTTGCATTCTCTAGACACAGGGAGGATCTGCTGTGAATGTTAGGTTCACTAATGATTTTTCTTCTTAGGTTACTTTTCTGCATGGGATATGTATATATACATATACATGTATACAATAAACATCATATATGTATGTATACGTCCATACATATGTATGTAGGTTACACACATATATGTATATATATACACACAAACAAAAACACACACTTCAAGATATTCACACTCTATGATTTCATCAATGACATGAGATCCAAACATTAATACATATCACAAACATTCTGTGACTAGTCTAAGTATGGTGTGCGTCTGACTGAAAAATTCATCATTATGTGGACATTTAGGAAATAAACCTTTCTGAACTTTGCTAAATTGGGCCTTGAAAAAGAGACTTATCAATATTGCATAACTATACATCACCAAGACCAAAATACAAATGTATCAGAGACATTCTTAAACTACAGAATGTATGCTATTAAATGTTTCTATCCAACACACTGTCACTTCTTGAAGGATTACATACTCAAGTCTGAAAATCCCTGGATCTAATTATAGCCAGAATAGAATAGCAATGTTAGCTTTCTAGCCACACTATCACCATAATTTTGAAACAATAAAAAATTATGAATTTTTTGCTTAGATGTCTGCTAAACTTATGAAAAGACAAGTGACTCATTAGATAATTTATAAGATATGTGCCAATCTTAAAACTATAATTAAAATTCTTTATAGGCAATAAGATGCCTATTATGGGGCCTGATGTTAGGAAGACTCATCTTCATGAATTCAAATCCTGCTTCAGACATTTACTAGTTGTATGACCCCTTTCTGCATATTGAATCAAGAATATTTCTTATGGACTAAGAAAAATGACTACTTTTGTTTTTTTTCTGTTCTAGAAACAGAAATTTTATACTTTAAATGGGATTAGAGGATATTAAGCATTGAAATTTTCAAGAGGATAAATTTAAATTTTTAAAGTCCTTCCCACCCCATTGTAGCATATAAATGAAGTGTTCTCAAGGTTTATGTTGTCAGTCTGAAGTCTGGTGCATCCTATAAGAGGCAGTGGGAAGAACACCAGACCAGGAGTCTGGAAGAGTTCAGTTCCAATCTGGTCTCAGGTATTTACTAGTCATTTAACCTTTGCTTACCTCATTTTCCTGAACTGTAAAATGAGGGTAACAGAACCTATCTTGCATGCTTGTTGAAAGGATCAAAAGATAGAATGTTTGTAGAGCACTTAACACTGTGCTATAAAATTGTTTTTTCTTTCCCCACAAAGATGTATGGCTTTGGGTATAGGACTAGCAATCCAGTATGCATTGGATCATCCTAGCTGAGTTTGGAAAATCCAAGTAGAATCAGAACATAAAGCCTGCATAAATTTATTATTCTTAAACAGAGTTTGAAATTGCTGAAAAGACCTGATGGTAGATTAACTATTGCTTCCTGGAAGAAGCTATAGAAAAACTGAATTCCCATGGGAAAGAATGCTGTTTGTAGGCAGAGCAATGGAAAACACCTGATCAACTTAACAATATTTGTTCCCAGAATATTCATATCAAAACTCAATCACTGTACCCTGCTAAACATAGATTCATCAGTTTCCTTGTTTACATCTTCCATTCCCAATACTGTATAATCCTTCATTTGTTTTTCAGTTCTGTGCTATCCTCAATCTGGTTTTGAGACTGCCCATTAGTCAGGCATGATTAGTTCAGAAGAGCATGGCTATTTGAATATCATGGAACTGTCCTTTTCTTTAGCAAGAAATAAAATGTCATGTTGGCTAAGTCAGAAAAAAAATGGAGTATGATCCATTTCTTTAACATTCATCATCAAAATAATTCATATCAGGAAATTCATTTTTTCAAAATGGACAACTCTCAATAAGTTGCAATCTGTACCCATGGAAAAGATGTATAAACTGATGAAATGATGACTCTTTCAAGGTATGAAAGTATTATTCACTTATATACGTTCACCCCAAATAATGAGCAAATCTATGAAAGTATACAAATTTATGTGACTGAATGTCTTTGTGTAAAATAGGATGAGGATTTAGATAATTATACTGGTGAAAAAAAGACTTCAACTGAAACATCAAGATAATAGAAATAAGTGGTAGTTTGGGATTTTATTTTTGTCTTGAATTAGACGCAAAAAATATCACTCACACTCTCCTACATTATGTGTTTAAAACATCCTAAAAAATGTGGCAAAGATTATGGCCATAATTTGGGACATGTTAATAATTGTTTAAAATAAATAATGATTATATATATATGTATGTATATATGTATATATATATATATATAAATTTAATTTGAAGTAAACATTGACATCATTAATAGCCAAGTGATTTCTGCTATGGAAGAATATATTTGGTAAACATTTCCTATGGCTTTTCAGAGATCCAATGAGTGCAGCCCTACTGGCCATATAGCACATGCACGAACAATCATTCATCTCTAACACTTCACAGTCATAGATTTAATCCATATGAATCTGAAGAAAAACTGCCTTCTCTAATTTTCTCTACATGGGAATGACCTACCAAGGAAGCCTAGAAAACAATGAACTGCTTTTTTTCCCTACAAAATAGTTCAAAAGCAATAAACTAAGAAAGTTATTTTAAAGCATCATTTCTCTAACTTGTAGTGCAAAATATTCTGTATTTAGTTTAATTGCATTAAAAAAAACAGAAAACAGAATTAATAGTACATTTTTCAGTGTACTCACAGCATGAGAATGAATTGTAAAATTAAGGACAGGCAAATGACAGTATCACCTCCATTATTTGCTCTTTGGATTCCTGCTTTCTCAATGTTTTAGGTATGTGATGAGTAAATCAAAGGAGGAAAAACTCAAATAAATTATTTGAGTTATTTGTTAGCAACCTAGGATAAAGACTTACATAGACAAAATTGTATAAACTAAGTTTTACCCATGTTCTATTAGGGATAATCAAGAATTAAACTAACAAATTAATGATGCACTCTGTTATTGATTTAGTTCTTCCAATGTCTGATGTTCTCTGACACATCTTTATTGAGAGAAAAAAATGACAGACCACTGAGGCATTTGAGCATCTAGTGGATAATATTTAGTACCTCTGCAATATTAAAAGAATGAGAGGCAAGCCTTTAGTGTATTGGGTAAGTGATCTCTTAGGGCAGCGTCTGGCAGACAGCAAGTGCTTAATAAATGCTTTGCCTTGCTTTTAGAGGATTTATGGGAAAACACAAACTAGACTTTTCCAGGATAGAAGGTGTTGAAGGAATGCAGCAATCTGCACTAATGGAGACAGTATCCATACACACACACACATAAACACACACACACACACACACACACACACACACACACACAATCAAAGGTTTCCCAAAGTATCAAGGGAACCCTAGCCAAGCTGTGCTTGGAACACATATTAAAGTTTATGGCCTTGTTTTGAAATGAGGGAATCTGTTCATGCCATTTGCCTGTATCAAAAACCCAACTGAGGGAGTCACTGAAGCCAAAAGAGATTGTATTTGCTAATAGAAGCAAACAGACTCGAATTACTCGGCATTGTTCTAATTCTACGAGGAAAGGCTATACATTTTTATAGATTTAAAAGGAAGGGATGTCTATTAAGTAATAGCAGAAAAAAAATCAACGGTGCTACTATGTTCTGGAACAACCATGGATTGAATTAAAATCTGGCCTCAGACCCTTCCTAACTAACTGTGATTTGGGGCAAATCATCTAACTTCTGTATGGCTCTAGTTCCTCATCTGTAAAACAGGGGAAATAACACCTACTTTTCACAATTGTTGGGTAGATAAAATGAATTAAGATTTATAAGCACTTGGTAAATCCTAAAGTACTGTATAAATGCTATTTCCTCCTCTTCCTCTCTTCTTTCTTTTCCTTTTCCCTGCATTGGTTCTAATCATTCATATTCCTCCTCACTGCTCCAGGGTTGTTACTCTAAGATGGAGTTGGTCTTTTTCCTCTTTATGCATTTGTCATAAATTTCTCTCTTCTCTTTGCCAATCTAAATCCTCACTTTATTCAAAGCCTATGTTATGGTGTATCTCTTCTTTAGATCCTTTTCCTCCTGATTGTTCCAATTCCCATTGATTTCCCTTTCCTCTGAATTTCCTTAGCACTTATTTATTCCATTAATATGATACTTATTATATATTAATTGTTCTGCTTCTTTTTTTTAGGCATGTATTTTTGTCTCCTTAGCTTCCTGAAAGGAAAAAGATCATGTTTGATGCTTGTATAGCTTTTGTGATGTCTAATGAATATTTCTTGGAGGAATAAATGAAATTATATATATGTAAAATATATATGAAAATAATGAATATATAATCCATAAACAATAAATAATGATAAACATATATGCAAATATATAATAAAATAAGCATAATTAATAAGTATAATATATAAAATACAAATTTTTGCTCTTGGCTCAATGAGCATCCATTTTCCTGAAACAAATAAATCAAGGTACATATGGGATTTGATGTTCAAAGTGAGGGTGCAGTGCAGCTTCCTAGATTTAATCAATAAAATGCAAGACAATTGGTGAAGTCTGAGTATAAAGGATAACCATATGAGTGATTTTTCAGTGCTATGATATCAAACTTACCTGTCATGGGAAAGCTTCAGCTGTTGAGTTTGTTGCTCATGAGCATTGATCAGCAATTTTTTCAGGAGATCACACTGCTGGCTGAGGTGCAAATCCCGAATTTCTTGCTCCTCAGCACTGTGGGTATTGATCATTTCTGACCATTCTTTGGTATGCTGGGCTACAATCTCTTTTACCTGTTCAAGGAAAAGAAGAGAGTTCTACTAGAATCCTCATGGATTAGCTATGATAGTCAGCCATGTAATGGAAGCAGATTGCAGGTTCCATTGATAAGTAGAAAAAGGCAATGGAGAGGTATGCCTAAACATCAGTTAACTCCCCCTTTTGTTTTTAGTAAATGAATTACTTTTAAATAATTTGTAGCAACCGCTGAAATTAGTGGCATCTAATGCATTTGAATAAATAATAAGAATATCACAGTACAATTTTTTTTTGATATTCCCATTAGAGCTCTGGTTTACCTGGACCTGGGACCTCTCCATTTCCTTTATTGGTATCCTCTTCATTATATGACATGTTGTCAGTTTTTTTCCTCATGAAGAGGATGAATCTTAAGGTATCTTATGGATTATTTCATTATCTGATTTCCCAGCAAATGAGAATAAAACACTATACTTAACTCAGCATATAGGGATTAAAAAAAATCATAAAAATGTTAATAAACTGGAAGGAGGTATTGAAGCCACCAAGGAAAGGAGCTATTCTCAAGCAAACAGCTACATCTACACTTTTAGTATTGGAACAGTGATATGATGGTTTCATTTAAATTAAATTAAATTTGAAATGAATGGTCATGGTTTGTGTGAAGAGAGGGGCAACTTGAATAAGTGATGATTCCAAGTCTCAATTGGATGTGCAGCTGGCTAAGATTGTGATTGATGATCTTGCCTAAAAGTTATAGTTGAAGGCATTTGATAATAAGTTTTCTTGAAGAAATAGTCTACAGCTTTGAAACTCAGGACCAAGATGTTTGAATTTCTAAGTGGTCTTTTGAGATTGTCTCCCACCTCTTTTTATGACTGAGGAAATTGATGCATCTTTTGTGACTCTAACATGACTTTCCTCGCCTGACCATCACCTAGGGTTTCTATCACTATCTCAGAAGACATTGGGCAATGAACAGGAAGAAATCAGGATTATAGCAAATGCCAAAGAGCAATCAAATACTTTTGGGCTTCAAATATTTCTCTGAAATAATGGATATATAGCATTTAGGAGACCTTCAGGTTTTGAAGTCAAAATAATTGTTCTCTTGATCTGATGAATAACCACCGTTCTGAAATAAACAAGTTATGACTAGGGGTGGATTTCCAGAGGGAAGGCACAGCTATCTGGACCATGGCAATTGTGAGAGGTTTTTCTCTATATGTGTATCTTGTTCTTTTGGTCATTTGAGAATAATTTCCTCTTGACCTTTCATTTAATATGAATTAATCATCAAATGAGAAGTAGCATATAATATAATACTGGATAGCCTTAGATTCTAGAGGATCTGCATTGATTTCACTCATTAAATGGTCACTCATTAAATGAATAAACATTTATTAAATACCTCTTATGTGTCAGACACTGAACTAAGAGCTAGAGATACAAAAAGTGGCAAAAGACAATTCCTGCCCTCAAGAGCTTATGCTCTAAAGAAGAGGCAAAATTCAAACAAATATATAAAAAATAAACTTTATATAGGATAAATAAGAATTAATTAAAAGAGGGTAGGCACTGAAATTAAGAGGTGCACGGGAAAGCTTTCTATAGATGGTAGGATTTTAGTTGAAACTTAAAGGAAGCCAGTGCTGTCAGCAATCACATTCACATTCTACTTACAACACTTACAGATTGCATTAGATTGGATGATTTAAATTCTTAGTACCCAGTACACTTTCTAAGATGATAAATTGTTACATAGCAGTTGGAATCTGCATTACTGAAGGGAGTTTCCTTTCTGGGAGTTCATTACACCAATGAAATCACAGATATTTCTCCCAAGAATTTATTTAGGTATAATAAATGTGATTAACTTAGACTCTTCCAATCCAAGAAATTAGACTTATGAGGGACAACTATTGTTTACAAGTCACTAATGGTGCTTTTCTTCTCCATTACAATAAATCAAGATTTTTCAAAGGAGCCAATCTGAATCAAGTCATTCATTAAGACATAGAAATGGTACTTAATGGCTCTTACTAGTCATTATGGCTATTATTTGTCTGATTTCCCAAAGGTAGCCAGTTTTCATTAAGTTAAATAATAAAAGTTAAATCAGACAGGGGTAGTGAATGAATTCTTTCATTTTTGCTTTTTGTCTGATAAACAACAGAGTTATCCCTCATAAATGATTGCTTTTGAGGAATATCCTGGAAAATCCAAGTGTACTTAATTATAAAATGCTAGCTCAGACAAGATTATAGGTCCAGAATGAGAGGAAGGATAAACTAAAATAATTAAGATATTCAAGTTCAAATCCCTCTTATGGTCAAACTGAGCTCTTGAAGTTCCTAGATTTGGTGGTTAGAGAATGCTAATTCAGGTGTGTGGATCCAGCCTTCTGATGCACTCTACCTACTCTGGAGTTTATCTTGCTGTTAGTAATTGGGTTTATCTTGCTGTTAGTAATATGGTGTCAAACATCAAATAGACCTTGAAAGCTGACTAGAAAAGGTATTGGAGGAATGTAGTCATTATGTAGAAATGAGAGAAAATTTTCTTTGAAAAAATAAAAAAAAAAGGTTCTCTTTCACTGGAACAAAACTAATTTAATTGATCAACTTTGGAGTGGGTATTGGAAATAGAACAAGTCTCAAATAACTTTCTCATTTGTTTCCATGACTTTCACAGAAAATCAAGTATTCTTCTGCTTGGAGAGTTTTCAGAACAACAAACAAGCTGTGAAATAAGCAAGACAAGCTCTTTTGCTCCATCATTCTGCATGCATCATTTGTATAATTTTATAAAAATAAACTTCTGCTGTCCTCATTCTCTTTTGAGTATGCCCATTGGCAAAACTGGCGTATTTTCTTACCTTAGATTTATGATCTGATGTTAATGTCTGAATTTTAATTTCAGTTTCTTTCTTCATTTCAAGACAATTACTTCCTCTAAAAAGGAAATATGTGCCAGAAATTATATTTTTTCCATCCAGTTGGCTTTTGCTAAAAAGATTTCTAGAATACAATATGTTCATCAAATATGAAATGTTATGGCTTATGTGAATAACATTTTTCCAGTAATATATTCACACCTTACAAATAATATTGGTATAATCATTATTCAGTTTAACCACTTCACAATGAGATGCTTTTAGATACAATGATTCTTCCATTTTTAAGGGTCTGTCATTGTATGTTTCTATTTTGGATCCTATTCTCTCCCCTTTTTCCCCCCTTTGCCAATAAAACTCACATTGGACTGAAAACTGGCAAATAAAATGTCAGCCTTGAAATAAATTTTTATTTATATTTCTTTGGCTCTAAAGCCAGCATTTATCTTTAAGATATTTAATATGGGGGAAATGTAGCATTTTATTTCGTATTAGCATAATTTTTCTTTTCTTTCTATTCTGAGAAAAAAAAATGTGATTACAATAATTTATTCCAGTTCCTGACCTGGCTTGGTCATTTTCTTCCTCCTTAATACTTAACATTCTTTAAGTGAACTAACTTTGAAATGATTTTTTTATTAAATCAATTCCTCTTGGAATATCAGTCTTGTAATCAAGATAGGAGCAAATCCAAGGGAAGTAAATGAGCATTTCCTTTTAAGATGCATTTGCTAATATTTAAGCCATCATATTAAATCACTGAATACATGTAGCTCTTAATAACCATCTTATCACACTTTCAGATCATATCTTTTATTATACTTATTTTTGAATATTTCCTTTCTTTCCTGCTAAATTATATTTCTTATAAAGGATAAGGACTAAGCATTCTTAGTTATTCTCTTGTCTTACAGTTTCCATAGTAACATTCGATTTTGTAGGATGAATACTTTGGTCCAGGGATTCTTAATCTTTTTTTTTTTTTTTTTTGGTGTCATGGACACATTTGCCAGTTGGGTGAAACCTGTGGACACCTCAAAATCATTTTTAAAAAATCATAATTAAAGGAAATCTCAAATTTCGGTTAGAGGTTAGTGAACATACAGGTAAATTTTTCCCATTCAAGTTTACAAGCATTCTGTAATCTATCTGCAAATTGAAAAGGAGTAGTCATTGAACCCCAAGTTGGGAATCCCTGCTTTAGACTGTCCTTCACATTCTGAATAAACAGTATCTCCCATATAGAATAAATTAATCAAATTCTAGAAATTATGATCTCAATTAATTGGAAAATCTTAACTTCTTATTCTCACTTTTTCTATTTTTCTGTTTCAAGTGCTTGCTTGCATTTTACCTGATTCTACACTACTAAATTTACATGTCTCTAACTGATGCCATCATCCATCCACTAAGTATACATAACACAATTAATCAAGAAAATTCCTTTGTATTTAACAATCCATTTGAAGAACTCTTCTTCCTTATTATAGTTAATTGATTTTGCCTTCTGTTTTTCTAGTTAGATTAAAGGTTTTTGGGGTTCTTAAATTTTCTTTTTCCTTGTCCTGGTTCACTCACCCCACATTCAGGTTACTTAATAGAATACCTTGAGATTAATATACAATATGAAATACAACTGTTGTCTCACTAGCCAACAACTGCAATGCAGCTGGAGGTACTTCCTCTTTGCAATATTCTTCAGTCCCTATGATGTTGAGAGTACAGATAGGATACTAAATTAATATGAAATTTGCCATTAATTTTGGAAGATATTTCTGCCTGAAAAATTTCCAGTAACTGAGAAGCTGTCCTGACCACCATACTTAATAGCTTTGTTAAAAAGGTAAATAGATTCAGGGTTTATTTATACTATAACTTATCATCAGGTAATTTAATTAGATAGGTATCCAGTTTGGACAATCCAATCCCACATCCCTTATTTTTCTCCTAATAACTTCTTTATTTGAACTATGAAGGTAATTGACTTAATTTTTTACTTCACTAGGTAAGAGCAGCCTACCAATACTTAATACTGTGTAAACTTAGAGTGGGGGGAGGGAGGTTTAAAGATTGTTCTATAGAGATAGCGTTGAAACTAATTTAGTCTTTTCCATTTCATTCAACAATGTCTTATTTATTGAGAACGTTGTCAAGTGCTTTATCTCAACTTATGTTGAAAATAAATTCAAATGTCATATTAGAGATAATAATTCCTCCCTCTACCCTCATCCAGATTCAATGATACAGACTGAAAATAATATACTTAGGGGAATTATTTGCAGAAGAAAGTTAAAGGTCGGTTGTGCAGATTAAGCAGTTCTACCATTTCTCTTGAGCAGCTAGGTGGCACAATGGATAGAGTGCTAGGCCTGGAATCGAGTTCCAAATTCGCCCCAGCCACTTACTACCTGGCCTGTTACTTAACCATGTTTGCCTCAGTTTCTTCATCTGTGAATAAACTGGAGAAAGACATGGCAAACCATTCCAATATATTTTCATTCATTTTTTTTTTTCTGAGGCAATTGGAGTTAAGTGACTTGCCAAGGATCACATAGCTAGGAAGTGTTAAGTTAAGGGCTGGTGCTCTATCCACTGTGACATGTAGCTACCCCACTCCAATATATTTTCCAAGAAAACTCCAAATGGGGTCATGAGTCAGACACCACTGAAAAGTGCCTGAATAACCATAAACCAGTTATCTGCTGATTTGGGCATATTATTAAATTATTAGAAAGGTAGCATGGCCAAGTGGGCTCATAACTGAGCTTGTGATTCCATCTATTGTTGGAGAAGTTTCCATGCTTATGAAATCACAGATTTTTGATGTGTGTAGTATAATTACACACAAAGAAAATAGTCAAGGAGAAATTTTTCTAACTGGTATATTCTAGTATTCATCAAGATAGGACACAAAATTAATTACAGGTACCTCTAAATAGGAAGGATTTACCGTTTAATTTATGTAAATCACAAAACTTTTTGGTTTCATATTCATATAATTTAAGTCCCCTACATATAATTTAAGTCATTTGAAGAGAGGGACTATTTCTTCTATTTTGTATTCCCTGGGCTGAGCACAGTGCAAGTATTTAAATCTTGTTAAATTTATGTCATTACATCAAATCTAGGGAACCAGAACTTAAGGAGCAAGCACTCTAATGTCAAAAGGTCTTGTAATGAAAATAATTCATTATGTTTGCATGACTATAATTTTCTAGAATCACCCTAAATAAATTAAAGGGTTTATCTACTAGAGCTTGAGAGGAAAGTAATGCGTCCATCCCATACTCCTTATCATCCCTCACTTAAGGGTTGCAGAAGGCATCCATAGATATTTGGAGTAGGCAGGAAAGCACAAAAGAAAGTGCAGAATGAAATAGAGCAGCCTTGGAAGTCTGGGATCATCCCACAAGAAGGCAACTATTTTGTTTCCATTGTTTGTAGCCAAGGTATTAAAAATGTTAGGAGCTATTATATTGAACAGGCAGAATTTAAAGCACCTCTAAGTGATATCATCTGTAAAATTTTCTAGGAAAGCCTGTTGACTCCATGATGTTTAAATGAGTAAGTATCTCATTTTCAAAGAACAAATTAGCAATGAGTTTTAATGACTAAAACTGAATAACTGGATATGAACAGTTCTGCTGCAGAACCAATAGCCAGCTGGCACACTAAAAAACAAAAACAAAAACTTTCCCTGGGGCAAGATAGAAAAAGCTGGGTTTTTTGAGGAGAAAAGTAGGCAACATTACCCCTTCTTTTTCATTGCTTTCTCTAAGATTTTTTCATGAGATAATTTCTCCTTGTCAAACTGAGCCACAATTTTGTCAACTTGTGTACAGTGTAACTTCTGCATGGTGCTGTGTTCCTACAAAAAGAGCAAGACAATTAGTAACTTGGATTTACAAGGTGACATTAGACCAGGCTGTGTGAGGAAAACTCTGGAAACAATCTCCTCCTGTAGAACTGTGGCTGGCCAAGTCTTTCCATTGTCTTCCAGAGCTTCGTTTAACAGAAGAATTAATGCTGAGGAAAAACTAGAGGAGATACCTGAATGCAATGAAAGAATCATGGTTACACAATTTCTGATAATCTTATTATCCAACTCCTATGAGAAAGGTATCTTTTCTAATACCTTTAGTTAATGTTTTCCTCTTCTAGTTTCCATGTATATAGACACAGGCAGCTACGTGGCACAGTGGATAGAATGCCAGGCCTGGAATCACTAAGTTCAAATCAGGCTAAGAAATTTCCTAGCTGTGTGATATTGGACAAGTCCCCTTTACCCTGTTCACCTCATTTTCCTCATCTGTAAAATGAGCTAGAGAAGGAAATGGCAAATCATTCCAATATCTTTGCCAAAAATTCCAACTCTTTCGGAGTCTGAAATGACTGAACAATAACAAAATACTTATCTGAAGAAGCTAAGTGGTGTAGTAAAGTGATGGGACTGGAATTGTGGAGGCTAGTATTCACATTTGTCTCAAACACAGCCTTTTAGGGTGCTAAGTCCCTTTCAGAATTTGGCCTACCAGCTAAGGGCATGCCCCAATCTCATGGAGTGCTACCTTTCTACTGGGTAATTGTGAATTCCACTGAGGAACTTGTCTTTCATATGCTCTCCCACTCTATTTCACATTTACCATTCTTGATGTCTATGTATCCCTTCATTTTGTCTGCAACCTACTCCCCTAAGTAAATCTACCTTTTGCCAAAGAGAATGCCTATCATGAATTTTTCACAGGACTAAACCCCAACTTTTGATGCCCACCATCATCTGATGTCTACATCACCCACAACAAAGACAACAAGCATTTATTGGGCACCTAATAGTTCTAGGCACTGTGCTAAGTGCTTCATAAATATTATCTCATTTGATCATCACAACAACTTGAGGAGGAAGGTGCTATTATGATCCCCATTTTACAGCTGAGGAATCTGAAGCAGAGAAAGGTTTAAGTGACTTGGACAGAGTCAAACAGTTTCCTAAAGGTCTGAGTCATAGTTTAACTCAAGACTTCCTGACTCCAGGCTACGCACTGCCTCTTGGAGTGCTTAGCTACCAAACACAATTCCTAGTTGTAACTCTGAATACTAGGAGATTAAGAGAGGCTAGGAAGGTGGATGGGATTCTGGAAGTGATGATCTGGAGGTGACAGAAAAGTGTGTTTTATATCTGCTTTTGATGTATCATCCTGCTTCATTGCAGCAATCTAGCATTTTAACACAAACTGAAAGGGAGACGTTCACTCTTTTTCATTTGACTAATTGTATTTAAGGAATTGCCTTCCTTTTCCAAGCTGTTGACTCTCTTTTGAATACCTTATTTTTTTTTCTTCTACCTCTTTTATGTGCCTTTAAAGTCTTTTATGAACACTTCCTTTAAAAAAAAATGAAAACTTTTTACTTTCATAACATATGCATAATTTTCAACATTCACCCTTGCAAAACTTTGTGTTCCAAAAATGTTTCCCTCCCTTCCCCCGCCTCCTCCCCTAGAAGGCAAAAAATCCAATATACGTTAAACATGTGCAATTCTTCTATACATATTTCCACAATTATCAATCTGCACAAGAAAAATCAAAAAAGGAAAAAAAAATGAGAAAAAAAAACAAAAGGCAAGCAAACAGCAATAAAAAAAGTTAAAATACTATGTTGTATTTTATGTTTACTATGTATATATACTCAGTCCCCACAGTCCTCTCTCTGGGTGCAGATGGCTCATAAAACCATTGAACCTGTCCTTAATCATCTCATTGTTGAAAAGAGCTATATCCGTCAGAACTGATCATCATATAGTCTTCTTGTTGCCATGTATAATGATCTCCTGGTTCTGCTCATTTCACTCAGCATCAGTTCATGCAAGTCTCTCCAGGCCTTTCAAAAATCCTCCTGCTGGTCGTTTCTTACAAAATATTCCATGACATTCATATATCATAATTTATTCAGCCATTCTCCAACTGATGGGCAATTCCTTGCCACTACAAAAAGGGCTGCTATAAACATTTTTGCACATAAGTCCCTTTCCCTCCTCTAAGATCTCTTTGGGATATAAGCCCAATAGAAACACTGCTGGGTCAAAGGGTATGCACAGTTTGACAACTTTTTGAGCATAGCTCCAAATTGCTCTCCTGAATGGTTGGATCTGTTCACAGTTCCACCAACAATGTATCAGTGTCCCAGTTTTCCCATGTCCCCTCCAACATTCGTCAATATCTTTTCCTGTCATTTTAGCCAATCTGAGAGGGGTGTAGTGGTACCTCTGATCACTTCCTAAGAAGCCTCTTTGGGCTTGAAACCAATTATCTCACTTTTTGAGATTTTCTCTGTGCACATTCTGTCTTCTGAGTTTGTGTTTTAGTCTGTCCTGTCCCCCTAGTAGCTCTTTTTACTTTTCTTGACCATAGAGGTCAAGGTTCTTTTCTGTTTCTTGCTTATTTTCTTTCCTTTTCTTTTGGTATCCCCCCCCCCCTTTTTTTTTTTTTTTGCTTTTTTGCTGAGGCAATTGGGGGTAAGTGACTTGCCTAAGGTCACACAGCTAGGAAGTGTTACGTGTCTGAGACTAGATTTGAACTCAGGTCCTCCTGACTTTTTTTTTTTTTTTTTTTACTTTTAAGGTGTAGCTTTGCTCCTGAGGTAAAGGGGGCGCTGTCCCAAGCTTCCTGGACAGCTCGGAGCCTTGGCTTTGGGCACAGCGCCCCCTTCTGTTTGGAGGGGGTAGCTTTGCCTCCTCTGTCCAGGGAACAGCCTGGTTTCCCAGAGTTTGCCTTCTGAGCTGGGACTGGAAGCTTCCCCCCCCCCCCCAGTGCTCCTCTGCTAAACCAGGACAGAGGGTCATAGAAGCTGATTAAGACTGTCTCACTGACCTTCCCAGACTCTGTCTAAGCTAGGCTGAACACCCTTTCCACCCCAATGAGACTGGCATTTCTTAAAGTTTTTTCAATCCATCTTGAACTGCAGAGGGGTTCCATTCTGCCAGACTGTTCAGAGCTTGGTTTCCGGTGGTTTTGGTGGGAAACAGAAAGCTCCAGCAGCTTCCTGACTTTACTCCGCCATCTTGACTCCACACAGGAAGTCTCGCATTCACTCTTTTCATTATGGAAAGGCAAGGGTTGGCCACATCCCACCCGATGTATCCCAGTTGGCCCATCTTCCCTTTACTCTGGGGAAGCATGGTACTAAATTTTCATGCTAGTTTCTTTAATTGTGAATTTTATTAACTGCTCTTATTTCTTTGATTTTTACTACTTGTTTTCAAAGCATTCAAAAGGAATTACTTAATATCTCCAACAGTTGCTGCTTTTTGTTTTATAAAAGTTAAGCTTTTTTCTTCTACTTTACCCAGAGCTTTAGTGTAGAGAGAAGTACTTCAAAACAAGTATTTAATATAAAACTCAATTTCCAACAACTGCTAGACAGTGTCTTCTTAAGACAAATCTGGGGGGTATTTGTATTCCAAGCTGACGACCAGGCACAAAAGTTCCATTTGGTGGAAGTCATGTGGGGATAGAAGAGAGAGGGGGGAAAACATACTTTTGTATGAGAAAAATGTCAGCTCCAGCGGGGAGTCAACCTAGTTAAGTCAGCCTAGTGACTAACCATATAAGAACCAGACAGTGAGGATAATGATACAGTATTGATGGCCCTAAGAAAAGCCTTAAGTGACTAGTGGGATGTTCCATTTCAGTAACACTCAGTCTCCCACACAAACAGGAAATAAGAATAACCACTGGTAACCTAACTTTGAAGAAAATTTGAAAGACAGATCATCTAGATTCTTAAGAAAATAGGTCTTTACTAAAAAGTGGAAATTAATATAGAAGTGGTATAAAGGAACCACTTTCCTTTTCATTTTTTTTTTTTTAAATTGAGATGATTAATTTTATGAACAAAGCTCTTCCTCCTCAAATTAACAGAAGTATAGAAATAAATATTCTTCAAAGTTGGGAGGGGATGATAACATTTTACAAAAGTCTTACATTGTTTAACAAAGGATTACATTTGATTCCTTTAGATATCAAAAGCAGCTAGATGGCAGAGTAGATAGAGTATTAAAGTCAGAAGGATCTCAGTTCAATTCTTCCCTTAGACACTTATTAGCTGGGTGACCCTAAAAAGTCACTTGACCTCTGCTTGCCTCAGTTACCTCATCTATAAAATGAAAATAATGATAGTTCCTATTTCTCTGCATTCTGAGGATCAAAGGAAAAACATATGTAAAGACACTTTGCAAACATTAAAATGTTCTATAAATGCCACCTATTATTTTGAATATTAAAGTTTTATTTCTAGACACATACAGAAATATCTGTTACATACATTGAAATATGTCTGTGGCATGCAAAGTTTCAGAATTCTAGAGAGCAATAATATTATTATCTCCTTCCACTTCTATAATATTTTACAAAGCACTTTTATGCATATCATCTCCTTACACACACACACACACACACACACACACACACACACAGAGGCACAAAAACCAAACGAAAACAAAAAAAAATTCTTCCTGGGTTAATATAGGGCAGATTTGCTCAAGGTTAATATTAGAATTGGGTAAGGGTTTAGTTTCCATGGAGTTAGGAAATTTAAATTAGGGAAATGAAAAGAAATGAAATTTAACTCAGAAAAATGAAATCTAAAAGGCTGATGTGGAACAAAAGGAAACAAAATTTTTGAAGGGAAGCCATAAATTAGAATAATAAACATTATGCGATGTAATTAGGGGTGGGACAAGATGTAATTAGGGGTGAAGATTTACCCAGTCAATAGGGGAAATAGGAGAGGGACTTGCATTTTGGGATAAGGAATACAAAACCATGCTTTTGTACTTCTGGGGCATGCCTAATAGCTTAGACAGCAACCCTCCTAAGAACAAAAATAAAATCTTATCCTGGCTTTATCAGTGGGTTTGTAGAGTTCTTAGTAAGGAGATGCTAATAAGTAGCCTCCAGTTTAATAAATTCAATCCTTATTCCTCTGAGCCCCATTATCGATGAGTGTTTAAGAAAGAGGGAGAATAGAGGAGATTACAGGATAGATCTGGGATAGAAAATGACAAAATGGTCAAAATCATACTTTGATTTAAGGAATTTCTTAAGTGAATTTGCTCATGAACTAAAGAAAATCAGTTAGAAATAGGAAATTTTTGTAATCCAGAAATATTTACAGCAATTACTTATCTTGACATTCCAATGAAAGGTTTGTTCTCACTGATGATTTCTAATTTCATAAATTCTCTCATGTCTTCTCTTTTTCATTCATTTAACCTCACCCTTAATCCAGGACTTCTTTATTTGTCTTTTAGACTCCTGTAACAGTTTTCTTTTGGTCTCCATGCCTCAAGTCTCTTCCTACTACAATCCATCCTCCATTCAACTGCCAAGGTAATTTTTTTTTCTTCCAATAGAAATGTGATGGACTCAGTATATAGAATGAGATTTATACTTTTGGATATGGCCAATGTAGGAATTTTTGTTTGATCATATGTTGTTATACATATTTATTTTTCTTTTACATTTGTGAAGGGGTGAAATGGGAGAAATTTGTTAATTGTTAACATTTGTTAATTGGAAGTAAAAGTAAAGTATAGGTCTATGTCACATCTCCTGCTCAAGAAGTTAAATTATATTATTACCTTTCTTTTTAAAACTATTCATAACCTAGTCCCTTCCTATTTTTTCCAAACTTCTTAAACCTTACTTCTTTCTATGTGCTCTAACATCCAGCTATACATCATCATCCAAATGATTAAATTATCACCTCCTATTTTTAATTGTTCCTGGTTTCTTTCAAAACTCAAGTCAAATCCCATTTTCTTCAGGAGACCTTTCCCAGTCACTCTAGTTGCTCTTGCCTGCCCTTTCATATTTCCTTCATATGCTTTGAATATTTCTTGTATTTACCACATTATATATAAGTTGTCTCTCTGATTAGAATGTAAACTTCTTAAGAACAAGAGAATATTTTCCTTTCTTTGTGTTTCCAGAACTTAGCACAATCCCTAGAACATAACAAGAACTTAATAAATGCTTTGTTCACTAGCCAATTTATTTTTAAAAATTACTCGTATTTTTGCAGATGGGCTAACTTTATGGCAACTAGACACAGAGACAATGTGAATGAAGCAGTTTGGATCAAGGAAATGTGTAAAATTTTTAAAACAATAGCACAATATTTGAAAGCTTAATGATAGAATCGAACTGCATAATCATCATGGCTCCTTCAGTTTACTGAAGTTTGCAGTTTCTCTCAGACAGTGAGGGTGAAGGCACCAAAAAAACATTCATTAGACAGAACAGTTAAACAGCTATGGCAGAATGCTTTATCCTATCCTGGTTGTGTAAGCATTTCTCTCAGGTAGAGAGACTTACACTTGACAAATCATAGACTAAATCTTAACCCACTAAAATTAATGTTCTTTTAATTCAGCATAAAAGAGTGTTTTAGTGTAAAATTGACATACACAAAGTTACAAAGAATTTTTGCATTTGGGGCAAATGTAGTAATACTGTACAAAAAGCTCTGGTATTGGAATGGTTCACATCTTGCCTGAAATGCTTACTATTTGTGATCTTTGGTCTCAGTTTCCTCATAAATGAGGAGCTCAATAAAATGGTCTGGGTCTTTTTAAGATCCATATCTATGATCCTATGTCTATAAATATCTCAGCTTAGTGGGGTAGCAGATGAAGACAAAGATCCGAGGATAGTTGTTTAGCAACCTACTCTAATCTTCTACCTGTAGTGATGAGGTGAATACAGTAGCTAGGTGGGCCATATGGAAGGGTAATTTGGTGGAATTTAAGTGGACCTTTGTGGCACTGGGCCTAGGTGAATTCCCTTAGCTACTCCCTGAGGCAAGCAGGAAGGAGCATTGTCAGGATTACTTTCTAATTTCTTGTCAAATTATTTGCATTGACAAAATTATTATGTCCCCACAGTCAGAAGATCAAGTTATAATAAAGGTTATTTTTTCTCCTATAAAAGAACCTATTGGTACCCCATTTCTTCACAAACTCCTTTTAGGGTTAGCCTTCTTACTAAGTGTTACAATGACTAACTTCCTTTGGAAACTTAGCCTCCCATCCAATGGTATAATAATAAAATCTGCCTCTTTATTGGAGATGATTAAATTCTACATATTCTTTTGAAACACCTCATGACACCAGCCTGAAACCCCAATATATTTTGGGATTCAACTCTCAAAGCCCATCATTAGCTTCTTGATTTAATTCACTACTATAATTAGGTGTTTTCCTCTATTGTTTATATGTTGCTAGAAAAAAAAAAGTATGTCAATACCTTTTAATTTGGCATTGGATCAAAGACTAGTTACTGTACCCTTGTTGTTTGCTCTAGGCTGCTGTTAAAGTTGTGGATGAAAAATAACGACCAATGGCTAACTGATTGAAATCTGATTCAGTATTATCTAGGTGACCAAAAGCTTTTGTAGTAGTTACTTTATATTCTTAGATGATTTGGGGGACATAATGATAAGTTCCACTGTACAGGTTTTCACGACCATTATCAGAAGGAGAAAAAATTGTACCTTTGCATGCTTCTTCTTTAAAGAGTTTAGCTCTTTTTGTTGTTTCTTTAAGTGTTTTAAGTAAGCCTATTGGAGAGAAAGGAGGGAAAAAAAGATGTCAAAATCAGTTTTCCTATAGCCATAGGGATTGAATCAGACAAAAACAACAACAACAAAAGAACAAATGGACTATATTAACATGCACATTATAATAAAAATATCAAGCCACTTTACCTTCATTTGTTTTAAGTCTTCTATCCTCACTTGAGGAATAAGTTCAATACCTAAAAAACATTAGGATATTTTGTTTTTAAGATTAAGCAAAATTAGCCACAGTATTCTTTATGCTATTAACATTTCTGTTACTCTTTATGAAGGCAAGGGCCTACACATTTATCTTACATTTAATATGAACATGGAAATGAGCATCTTCTCAATGGAAAACAACTGTATCCTTAAGAAAAATAGCCATTTTTATTTTTGCATTCTAAGGCATGTTTGTGCTAGTCTACTTGCTTAGGGTAAAAAGCAATAACTACACACAAATTCCTGGAGTGCTGTTTCAAATTCACTACCACATAAAGAACAAAAACAAAAGTTTCCATAAAACTAGATTTGGCATTTTAGCACTGATACTTATATATAAGAGAAAAGCCAAGTGAACCAATATTCAGCAGGATACTATAATGGGGACCTAGAAATTCCCAAAGAAACATATCAACTTATCACACTGTCTTCATGATGAGCTAGACCAAGTGTTGTCATAGCAACAGCACCTGGAAGAGACTTCCAAGACAATAGAATTATGTTCTGCTTTCATGTAGATTTTCTTTTGAAGCAAACATTGCTTATTTAATTTTCTGGAGCACTGAATAAAATCAACAAGAAAATTAAAGGGCACTCTATACCATATTTAATTTCCATTATCAGAAGGGGGAAAAATTGTACCTTGCATGTTTCTTCTTTAAAGAATTTAGCTCTTTGTATTGTTTCTTTATGGGTTTCAAGTAAGTTTATTGGTTTACCATCTTTGATTTCTAGGAAAGTTGCAATAAAAGGCTTGCATGATTAGGGACAGTAAGAATAAATCTATAGATCTATTTTCTCAATTTCCTTCATTATAAGTAATATTCATCATTAATGAGTAATAATTCATTATTATTTTATTCATTATAAGAACATGAACATGCTTATTATATGTATCTATAGATGATGAACCATATCACTTTTCCATAGTTGGCTTAATCTATATCAGATATGCCACTGATATACTATATCAAGACTAAGTAGGGAAATAATACCTGGCCAGCTGAGATACTTTTTGGCTTTCATATAGTAAGTCAAAATAGTTTATCGTAAGGAAGTTAGGGATGTGTTACTGATAGCAAAAGCCACATTTTACTCAAGCTTATTTCTTGGGTCCCAGGAATGCTTTAAGACCAGTTTTCAATCACTACTAATCAAAAAAAAATTTCTTTTTTGTAGTCCATGCTATTTGTTTTTATAACCTAAATTTCTGTTGGATAGAATGCTGGGTTGAATGGACCACCTATTTGCCTCATTCTGACAGTTTTTCTGCTATTAATTCTGTAAAACGTTGATTAAAAGGAACCCCCCAAGCAGAGCCTTCAATTACTGGAAGTTAGTTTTTTTTTTTTTTTTATACTAAGCTTTAAGGATAAGCAGCAAATAATTTAAAAAGCAAAGCTGATAAAGAGAATTTAAAACAACACACACACACACACACACACACACACACACACACACACACACACA
>JAJPUD010006355.1:119073-132167 GCA_023553655.1 Myrmecobius fasciatus
ACACACACACACACACACACACACACACACACACACACACACACACACACACCCTTCTAATATAGATCCTAGGATATGTATAGGTTCAGGGCCACTCTCCTGGCAGAAGCCTTGCTAGCTAAGTGATGAAGCAGAGAGTCCTAGATTCATCATATACTTCCTAACTGTGGGTCCTTAGGCAGGGCATTCTCAGTTTTCTCAATGGTAAAATGGAGATTATAATGGTACCTATTGCCCAGAGTTGTTATCAGAATCAAATGATATAATATTTGTAAAATATTTATCATTGTGCCTGGTGCATAAGTAGGTACTTAATAAACACTTGTTCTCTCTCTCCCTCTCCAAATACTTCCATATTCTTCTCTAATACTATAGAAGTATATAATAGTAACATCATTCTGAATGATTGTTTTTAGATGCAAGTTCCTCAGTCATAAAACGATCAGTAATGCTTTCTTTGCTCTACTTACTGAAGCAGACTCATACAATAAGAGAGATTTTCCAGGGCTAAGGTGGAAGAAAGGGTCTTTCTTAGCTAATTGAATTTCCTTGTTTTGCTCATATCACACAGAATAACTGAGTTATGATTTTTTAAGGTTTCAGGTTAGTTTCTGTTCTTGTGAATGTAGGTGTTAAAAACAAGTTGTAATCCTTCAAATGATAATTTGAGAATTGTGTAGGATTTATTTTTCCTACTCTCTTGGAAACTTACAAAACCCCAGTGAAATTTGTAAACTTAATGCTATTCTACCATGTATCTATATTATCAAAACAGTATTTTCTAATTCCTACTTTTAAAAAATGTGACACTGATACAGATAAAAAATGTTCTTGTATTAACTGACTTATGAGTCTCTCCTTAATACCTTTCACTCTAATAGAGGCAACTTTTTTTCTCCTTCATTCAGAGAAGATCCAGGGGCTATTTTGTGCCCATTGTTTAATTGTCATCATTCAACAATTCTCCTTTTCTGAAGTCCATGCCCTTTGATTATACAAAGTGTTGCAAAAAACTTCATGTACTTTTAAGCTTTTTAACCTATTAAGAACTTAAAAGTAACAAAGACCTTTGGAACACCATGTATAACTGCACATTTTTTCATAATCCATTCTTCTCTGGGCTATCTTCCCATCCCATCTCTCAACATATAATCTTCCTTCTAAAAACACAACTTCTTCTTATGTTACCACTCTTTTTTGGTCATTAATTCTATTCATCCTGGCTAAAACCTTTGTACTTTCTTTTATATTTCATTTATTGTCCATATATATTCATTCACTGTCTTATTGATTCTTGAATGTCTCTCATATTCACTCTTTCCTTTCCGTTGGTCTTATGTTCATTCAACTGGGACTCCTTTTTACCTCTTGCCTACACTAATGCAAATGTTGCCTGATTGGAGAAATTTATCAAAAAACTCAGTCCCTAACCTGACCTTCAATTTTTTCCTACCTCCCCACTTCGGACTTCAAACCAGAAAATGAAGCTAATCTTTACTTTCAGCCTTTTTAAATACTTTATGTTACATCTTACAAAGACTCTTTTTTCATTTTGCCAGGATTACAAAGGTTACTCATAAGTAGAATTTTATAACAAATGCCATTTTTGTAGGTTCACAAATAGCATGATGCTATGGGAAGAGTATTGGATTTATAGTCAAGTTTAATTCCAGCTTGGCTACTTTGAGTGTGACTGGGCAAGTTACTAACTCTCAGTTAGCTTCAGTCTCATCATTTGTTGAACTGGATGATTCTTGAGATCCCTTCCATCTCTAAATCTGTGATCCTATGATTCTGCCCCCTATAAAGGATTAGCCTTGATTAAAGAACCTAAGAACTAGAAACTCATTTAGAAAGATGACTCTAGGTTTCAGAACAAAATGTTTTTCAAAAGAGAAACCAGAGGATATTTCTAGAAATCCTCAGGAAATGGAAGAGGAGAGAGGGTAGATCAGTGAGTCACATCCACTCTCTGAGTTACATTAGTAATTGGGCAGCCATAGTCCAAAGTTCACTAACATACATTGGATAGTGTTCTAATTCTTAAAGAGACAAGTGAGTCTGGAGCATTTTTAAGAGTTGTGAGTGTAACTAGCATAGAAAGAATAAAGTCAACATAATTATGTTGGACCAGACATTATTAACATTAAAAACAAAGAAAATTAATCAGTAATGCCGAATTCTAACTGGAATAAATATGTGTGTATCCTGCAATCCTGTAAATCCTGAAATCTAGTAAAATGACAAATTAAGTGTCTCTAAAACAATATAGAAGTACTCTTCAGAAATAGCCATCAAAAGCAGTCAGAATGATTTCATCTTACCTTTCTTCCCTTCCACCCCTGCTCCTAGGCCTGAGGTGGTAGCTGGTCTGAGTTCAGAGCTGCTCTGAGGAGTCACATTGGCTTTAGCATTATTGGCTTTTCCTTTCTTGTCATTCTTGGAAGTGTCATTTGGCACATCAGCTATGTCACTCTGAAATATATGCATTTTTATTTGCCTCACAATCACACTTAAGCTTAAACATATCAATAGGATGTCATATCATCTGATTCAACATACATTTATTAAATACTTTATATATTTCAAGTCATTGTTCTGTGTCCTGAATATACAAACACAAAACCTCTGTTCCCCCCTGAAAAAACACAATCATCCCTGCACTCAAGATTACATTCTACCATGGCTTGAAAAGTGAGAAGAGGAAAAAGAAAGGGGAAGGGGGACCACAAAGTATAAAAAAGATTGTGATTCAGACCTTTGTTTCAAACTTTTTCCTCTCAGCATCACTTTATCTTTTGAAAAATTACTGAAGACTGCCCAAAGAACTGTTGCTTATATGGGTTATCTCTAATGACAGTTACTGTATTTTAAGATAAAGTGTCTTAGTAATATTCTGAAAATATATTGGATCTTTAAGAATTTCCTGAAATTGGCTTATGCCTCATACCTAAGTTCAAACCTCATATCTGAAGATACCTTCTAAGGATCACCAAACCACACTTTGATAATTGCTAATTTTGAGCTTGAAAAGATCTTTGAGGCCACAAATGCAAACTTGTTATTTTTAAGATGGCACATAGAGAAATAAAGAGGACTTGTCCAAGGCCAAACAGATATGAGAATTGACCCTAGATAACTATGATTCCAAATTTAATGCCTCATCTATTGTATAAAGGATTCTGGGAGAAGTGCTGAATATGAATTTAAGAATGCCAGATTTAAATCTCACCTCTCATATTTATTATCTGTGTAACTATGGACAAATCTTCTAACCTTTCCATGCCTCAGTTTCTCCATCTGCAAAAATGAGGATAATCTCTATAGTATTTGACTCTTGAGGTTTTTATTTGAGCTTCAGCTCAAATGCAATAACAGATGAAAACTCTGAAAATCTTGAATACTGCTATATTTACTGCTATATTTATTTTGTGGAGAATTTGTCTGCTTTATAAACCATCTTTCCCTCTTGTCTCTTTTGTACCTCCCTAAAATTTTCTCCTCCATTCAACTCCCCTCTAACTAGGGAGAAGATTGTTTGGCAAGAAGCATCAGCTTTGCTGCAAAAGAGCCAGCGGCAGATAGAGGGAAATGTAGCTATCTCAATGGTACTGAAGAAAATGGTTTGGTCTGTTTCAGTTAAAAGAAACATTAATATATGGGAAGGAGAGAAGATGAAGTGAGAGGGATAAAGAAATGAAGAAATGTAATTTTAGTTGTCATTAAACAGAATGCACTGATTTTATGCATAGCATGAAAATTTGCTTCCATGATATTTTCTTAAACTATAATAGATGTTTCTCACTTCACAATGGAGCAGTTTAGAGTAAAAAAGATCCTTTAAAAGAACAAAAAAGAAAAATGGACAATTATTCATGTTAAGAGCCTGTTAATATAATGGCATGGGTTTTTGATAATGAGTGACTCCAGATGTGAATTAAGCTACTAATTTTCCAGGTTTGTATGATTCTACTTAATAAAGGCTAACACTTTCTCCATCTTGACTCTCAGAAGAATGAAAACTACTTGAGGTTCAGGGCTACTTTTCATATCTCTCCTGTGTAGTACAGTGTCACACAAAGATACTTAAATGTTTGTTAAATTGAGATGAACCAAATGTTTTTTTAGGAAAGCATGGGTGCACAGCATATGCTTGATTGTTGAATCATGCAAAAGACAACAACAACAAATATTTCTTTTCCTAAGAAGGCTGATATACTATCAAAAGTCCCAAACATAAGCACAAATATATAAATCATCACAAGGGTTTCAGTTTAGCTTGTGAATTTAACATATGCTTTACTCTTGTGTTATGTCATTATTCTCTAACAAGGCCATAAGTTCTGTTGTGTTAATAATTAATACTTACAGTTTCAATACCCATTGCTCTCATTTGATCTGCTCTCTTTTCCATTACAGAAAGAAATTTTTTTGGGTCTGACAAAGCATCCACAATGTCTGAAAGAAATTCACTCATGTTAATCTTAAAATTTTTCAAAATTATGCAATTAAGCTTGAAAAAAGGTTTTTCATCATGAATCTGTTTATTTGTTTCATATGATTGTTCCTCTTAGAAATCTTATTAAGGTTGTAGGTTCCAGAGCAGTGCCTTACACAGAAATATTTAGAATGAATAGATGAATAAATATCAGAATACAAAAGAATTATGTCAATAGCTCAAAGTTCTGGGATTTCTTTTTTGTGTGAATTCCTTCCCCCAAAGCAGAACCTTCTATAAATTAGTAGACTAATCTTAGAGAACTGCAGAAAAGTCTGCATAAGGGGCCATTGGTCTTACAGCTAGTAAATAACAGAAACATAATTTAATCTATATTTTTGTGACTCTCAGTTAATCACTTGATCTACTATGCTATCTCCCTACTAATCAATTAATCAAAAAGTGTTTATTAAAAGATAATTTAATGAAAATAAAAACTTTAAAGTGAGAAAATTATCTAAGATGCAATACAAATTTTCTAAGAAAAAATAATTTAAAAACATTTTTATTAAAATTTCGGTCTTAACTAATCCCATTTGTTAATGTGGATTATTTGTTTTAAAGAATAAACTACTTGGGGACAGGGACTGCCTATTGCCTCTATTGTATCTTCCTACAAGTCTTTTGCATTTAATAGAAACTCAAAAAATATTTATTGATTGATATTGGTAATGATTTAGGTAATACTGATGATATAGAAGTTTACCTTGATATTTTGAGACAGCATTATTAAGGACAGAAGTCATACTGTGCTAGCTAAGTTATAAGGTACAAAGTCCTAAATAATAATAGCAACTACTTAAATAGTTCTTAAAATTTACAAAAGAAGTTTACAAAAATTATCTCATGTGAGTCTCATGACAATTGTGAGAGAAGAGCTATAAATATCTCCATTTTCAGATGAGAAAAATGAGGTTAAAAAGTTATCAGGTGAGGTAGAATTTGAACTCAGATGTTCCTGACCATTATGACATCTATCTGCCTCTAAATAAGAATTATTTATCAACATTTTTGCTTTGAAGACAGGATAACTGCCATCTAATGGCATTCCCACGACCACATAATAAATCTATAAAACTGAGTCCCTGACTTCATTTTAGGATTATAGATGAAGAACTGGAAGGGACTTTAGAAGTCAACCAGTACCAATGTTCTATTTAGCAGATGAGGAAACTGAAGCCCAGATAAATTAAATGGCTTGTCCAGGACCATACAGATAAGAAGCAACATAGTCAAGATTCGAACCTATGTCCTATGAATCAAAATCCAGTGTACTATGCTGCTCTATGCTCTGTCCATTTATCAGTTCTATATAGATTTTAAATAGTCCATAAAATACCATGGATTATTTTATGTCATTAAATAGGGTATTAAAAATTTTCAATTTTCTACCATCTGCTTGGTAGCATCTAGACATAACTAAAATGATTGATTCAATAAGTATTGCAGATGTATTCCTTAGTTGGATAAACATCATTATTTAAATTTCCTCCCAATTACCAATATTATGATATCTGTGAACTGAGGAGTTACATTACCAGGTGAAATTGTGTGATTATTTTTGTGTATACATAAGATTGATATTTAACTATTTTCTTAACAGATACAAATTTTATTCATTTCCAAAATATCTTAGACACTGATTATGGACATTTTCCTAAGATCCAAAATAGCTTAAAAAAAAAGAAAGCCTGGATCATAATTAAATATATACCTTAAACTTTAGGAAATAAAATTTCAAAGTTAAATAAAATAAATAATTAAATAATTGCCATTATTCCACATCCTGACACTTAGAGATGACAGGTTGAGAGAGAAAGAAAGCTCTCTAAAATAAAATCAGCATGATCTATCCAAAAAAGATCCAAATTTGAAAGAAAATGGTACTATATATCTAAAGAGAATGATGCAATACATTGGGAATTCTCTGATGAGTTCATAATTTAAAAGCATCATGTCTGAAAAGATCATAGGGCCATGTTCAAAAAAGAAGGGAGAAATAATTTTAGAAACTGAACCTGACAGCCATCTAGGGCAAAAATCTAGAATGGATTATTGCAGGATGATTGTGGTCAGATAAGTAGGAGAACCAGGGGAGATTAGTGTCTTGAAAACTTCAGCATATATGAAGAGAATGATCAATAATGTTCAAGGCTTATGGAGAAGAATAAAAGAGGCCCATTGAGAAAGGGCCATTAGATTTGATAATTAAGAGATTACTGTTAACTTTGGACACAGCAGGTTCTAATGAATGATAAAGATCAGTTAAAAAGAAAATAAGAGGAGATAATAGAACCTACCTTGCAGGGTTATTGAGAGAATAAATTGAGACAATATTAAAAGTATTTGGCCCAGTGCCTAGAACACAGTAGGAACTTAATGAATGCTTGCCCCTCTCTTTTCCTCCCTTGAGCAATGTGTGTTGGTAGATGACAGTCAAATTCTAAAGATAGAGCTTTGCCACAGCTAACAGGCTGCTGAGCCTCTGTAATTTGTTAGTCTGCTTCTTCCACCAGCCCTGGATCTAGGGCCTTATGATGTGGACTTTGCCAAGTGTGGTGTGATTTAGAAACTGATGGGGTTTGTGGTCCTTTGCTAGTTAGAAATCCTTGTACTTATTAGGAAGAACTAAAGTAAGAAGCTATTAAATATGTTGTCAGTGTGCATACCTAGGATTTGTGTGTCCCCCCTCTAGTCACTGTGAACATCTGAGAAGAAAATCTATTTTCTTGCATAAGTTTAAATGTTGTTAATGTGTATACAAACTAGATAGATGGTTGATTAGGTCTATTTACCCTAAAAGATTAAAGAAGTAAAACATCCTAATGTAGAAAACTGTCTATAGCAGTTCTTTTTGTGGAAATTGGTTGTGTATTCATCAATTGGGAAATGGCTGAACAAATCATGGTGTATGAATATGATGGAATAGGAATGTGACATAAGAAAATATTGAAGGGGATGGTTTCAAAGAAAGACTAATATGGACTAATAGAAGAATGAGATGGACAAAGCCAGGAAAATGGTTTATATATGACAAGTATTGTACAAAAAAATGACTTTGAAAGATTTAAGAACTCTGATCAATAGTGACCAATCCTAATTTCAAAGTATGCCTGATAAAAGTTGTTATCTGCCTCTTGACAAAGGGGTGACTCAGAATACAGATTGAAATATATTTTATTTGAACATGACCATTGTGGGAAGCTGTTTTGCTTGTTTATATACATGAGTTAGAGGAGTCATATTGTTCTTTCTTTCTCAGGGGTTGGGGGGGGGGAGAATTAAAGGGAGGAGGTAAGAGGTAGAAGATAGAAGGTAGATTTTTGTTGATTGAAGGTTCCTAAGATTCCTAGGTTAGAGATATGCCTTCTAGGTGGGTTTCAAACCTATGTCTCCTGACTCCAAATCTACCACTCCTATGACCTATAGGAAAAAATTCCTTGAGGCCCTAATCCTTTTCCCATAGAGTTAGGCAAAGAATTCTTTATCACTTGAATAGCTTTGCTATTTTCAGTTAGTGTATGATGTTGAAATGAGCCTTTACTTAAAGTACAAAGAAAAGGTTTTAAAAAACTCATATAATGTGCATTATGCATGAAGGACCTATGAGTGATATTTTACAGTCACCAAAGGTTATATTTTAGAACCTGCAGCATCAGTTGCAAAGAATAGTCAATCTTTCCTTATTATGCTTAAACTTAGAGGCTTCAGATTTATTGGAGAGATTTTTGCAAGCATTGCTGTAGTAGACAAGTTTCATTATTACTAAAAATTGGTTCAGGGAACAAAATATGCTAAAAAGAGAATTTTCCGAAAAAAAATTCATTAACATCCTTCTTCAGTTCTGATTTAATAGTAGTTATAACAACCTTTTTTTTAAAAAATACCTCTTCACAGCTTTAGTCAATTGAATTTTAGTTTGTTTTTTGCAGTGAGCAACTCATGCATGAACTAATTACATAGAAATTGGTCTTTGGGCTGGTACCTCAAATGATATTGTAGAATATGAGAATATTTATGATCTATAATTAATTTAAATAGCTTCTCTTTAGGAGCCTTGAGGTTATAGACAACAGAGGCATTGATGTTGTGTTCATCCAACCACACTATCCGTGTTCATTCTTCTCCAGCCAAGCAGATACAGATGTTCATTAAGGTAGGAATCAGCCATAATTTGACCTTTGTATTTCTCTGAAGGAAAGCTAGAATTCATATCAAAGGATACCTTCTATTTAGTAACACTGACCTCCTGGATGTACATAAATAAAACAGTTCATCTCTCACTCAGCTCTGTGCATTTTCTCTGATTGTTCCTCATGGCTGGAATACTATCCCTCCATTCCTACTACTGACTTCCCTGAAGTCCTTTAAGTCAAAACTAAAAACTCACTTCAACCCCTCTTAATTTTTGTGCCTTTCTTCTGTTAATTATTTCCCATTTATCTTGTATATAGTTTGTGCTTTCTCTCTCTTTCTCATTTCCTCTCTCTCTCTCTCTCTCTCTCTCTCTCTATATATATATATATATATACACACATATATAATTTGTATGTTGTCTCCTCTATTAAATACATATATTAGACATATATATGATGTATATAATATGTATATTATGTAATTTATTTGTATATTATTTCTTTTATTAGATTGTAAACTCCTTGAAGGCAGGGGCTCTCAGCTTTTTTTTTTTTTTTTTTTTTGTATCCCCAGGACTTAGCACAGAGTTTGGAACATAGAAGGCTTAATATTTATTGATTGATGTGTATACATTATTATGCTTACTATCCTATTCCACCATATAGTAGTATGGCTTAGCCTGTTGTTGTAATAAATACCTAGATTATCAACCTGATTGCTAAATTGTCCTTAACATGATATCTGGTACTAAGAGAAAATCCTGAGGTCAGTACAAATTTTTGTTCCTCTCCTATCTTTCTTTTGTGCTTTTTCAGCCCTCCTCAGCAGAGCTATCAAATTGAGTCAATAAGCAATTAATAAGAATTTACTGTGTTAAACACTGAGGATACAAAAAGAGCAAAAAAAAAAAACCCAAAACAAAACAAAACAAAACAAAAAAAAAAACAAAAAGCAGGAGACCTTGTTCAGTTTTATCTAAATAACAGCTCCTTAGACTCCTTTCTCTCTAGTCACTGGATCTCTCCTCTGACAGAAAAATATCTATTCCTCACACCTACCATTGCCACTACCTGCTTATGGTCTCATGAATCTTTTTTGGAGTTGCTTTTATCTATATATCTGTATAATAAATAAGTTACACTATATACCACCAGGGAATCAGAAATAACCTTTCTATGGCTTGTGCAAACACAACCAATTATAACATATTCCATTTCTGTATGACAATTATCATTTGGAGAAGGAATAGAAATTAAGGAAATGAGAGCCCTCATCCGACTTTTACAACAAATCTAATTTTGATCTCTTTTCCAGCTTACTTGTTCTTGTTAATTGATTATTTAATTCCCATAAGCTACTTACTCTATAGGCAATAATCATTGTTGTTATTATTGTTATCATTGTTGATAATAATTAAGATTAGGAAGAAAAACTCATTTATATCATTCTATAGTTTATAAAGTACTTCTCTCACTTGGCAGTGAAAGGATTATCATTTGAGCTACTATTAGGAATATTGCAACTCTTTTGGGCCTTGGGGATTCTGTAGGGATAATATCTGAAAAATAAATATTTTATTATTGCTTTATTTTATTCCTGCTATGGGAAATATGAAAAATTTAAAAACCAACAGATCATCAAAGATTGCTTACTTATGAAGAAAATAAGAAAAAAAATAGTTCATAAATAATCTTTCAGAAAGTTTGAGAACTGAAGATAGAAAAAAATGTATAGTATTCTTGAGAAGCAAGTTAAGGAGTGTGTCAACAACTAGTTTCATGACTGGCAAGGTTGTGTAGCTAGATTTTTTCTGTGTTTGTTTCCTCTGTTTCATAATGATAACACTAATAATTGTCAGTATTAATATAGCACTTTAAGCTCTATAAAGTTCCTTACAAATATTATCTCATTTAATCCTCACAGCTTCTTGGAGTTAACAACATAATTAACAATAATAATAATAGTAACTAATATTTATATAGCATTTACTATATGCCAGGCACTATGCTAACTGCTTCATAAAGTTATTGCATTTTGATACAAGTCTGGGAGATAGGTTCTATTATTATCCCCACTTTACTGGTGAAAAAATTGAGGCAGATAAAGGTTAAGCAACTTTCTGACAGTGATACATAAGTGTCTGATGCAACATTTAATATAGGTCTTTCTGATGGACAGGTACAGGTGATATATTCACCATGCCACTAAGGTAACTTTCTTATTACTACTTTGACTACAAATTAATGATGTGTGAGTTAGAATTAGGAACAGTAGAAAACTAGATTTTCTCTTTTCAAGTGCTTCACTGTACAGATAAAATCAGCAACTCATGGGAAAATTGTATTTTATATTAGACATTTTGCTTGAATACTTGAAGTAGAGAATCCTTACTCTCCTGCTTAAAAGGAAACAACTTTAACAATTGAACATCACATTCAATCATAGCCAGAAGGATTTAAATTAGGCTTTAAGTAGACTTTCTTGATGGATAAGATAGGAGATGGGTTAGCAATGAATATGATATTGATTCTTTTCGCTTAAGCATTTAAGAAACAGGTTAGCCAGCATGGTTTTGGAAAGGTTTGAATTCAGTAGAATTCAAGGAAGGAGGAATGGAGTAGGAGTTTCCTTATAGCACCCATTAGGAAGTGGGAAGGTAAATAAGCTGTCTACTTAAGGGTTACTACCAGGAAGATAACAACTCTTTAGGGAAGAGAAGATAAGATCTGTTCCCTTTTAGAAAGAATAAGAGGTATGAACTCCAGGACAGACTTGAAAATAACTTTTAAGTGTAATGATAAATCTCTGGGTACTACTGAAAGCATCATTTAAGTTCTGATTTTTTTATTTTATTTTATTTTTTTAAAGACCCTACTACTGGGCATTCAGAAAAGAATAAAAGAGGCAAGAATCAAAAGCAATTGTGGGTGGGAAAAGAAACACTGAAGACTCATTTAATAATCATTAGTTCAGGAACTGTTTTCAGTCTTTGGCAGCAGAGTAAGTGCACCTTTTCTCCAGGCCAGTAATATTTCACCAGTAATGCAAAGCTGTAATGGATAAATAATATCTTCAGTGTCTTTTTTCCTCTGTGATAAAGCAACTAAAATAGTTCCAAGAAGTAGTCTTTTCTAGTCTTCTCAGCTTCTCAGTTTGGGGCTGAGATAGCCATAGGAGCTATCTTCCATCTATTCTACCTGCATCAATGTAGATATACTCGTTTCCATTAGAATATAAGCTCCTTGAAGGAAAGGGCAGTATTTGCTTTTTCTTTGCTTCCCTATCACATAGAACATGCCAGTATTTATTCCTTCAGTCACTTACTTTTGCAACCTCATTGATTTCTTTGATAGCTCACATTCACTTATCTCATGCATTCAATCAACTATCAACTTTTATCATTTCTTTCTGTATAACACTCCTCATATGTTTTCTTCTCTCTTCCATTCATAGCCATAATCCTAGTTTCTATCCTCTCTCATGGACTATTGCAATGGTTTAGTCTTCTTGCCTCAATTCTAATTGTCTTCCAAGCTATCTTCTACTCATTTACTAAAATCGTTTCCCCAAAGTATAGGTCTGACTATTTCACTTACTCTCCCTATAAAAACTCCAATGGCTCCCTACTACATCTAGGCTAAATATAGAAGTCTCTGTCATCTAAAGATCCTTTCTACCTTCCAGGCTTTTAACAATTACTCCTCTTGATGTACTCAGTGATTCAGCAATATTGGTCTATTTACTAATCCTCACATATGATGTGCCTTTTTCCATCTCTAAAAATGCCAAGGGACTAAAAGGCCATATATTATTCATGATGACTCATGATAAGCAGAGTACAAGGTAGAATTCTGCCTTAACTAGGTACATTACTGGGGAATGCAGGAACAAAAAAGAGAGGGGGGGGGGAAGAGAGAGAGGGGGAGAGACACGGGGGGAGGGGGGGGGGCGCGGCGGGAGGGAGGGAGGGAGGGAGAGAAGAGAGAGAGATTGGCTGCTCATATAACAGAGGGAAAACAAAGTTTGGAGAGTGCTGGACTAAAAACTGGACATGATGAGTAGATTTCCATTGAAAATTTAAGGGGAGAACATGGACAATAAGAACTTCATGGGATACATCTTTTGAGATAATACTTACATTGATGAAATTATAAAAATGTCAACTTACTGAAGCTTTACTAATCTTTAAAATAAATCTTTAAAATGTATACAATCCATGGGCTTCCTGGGTCTTAATGATAGACATTAACATTATTATGACATTTTAAATCTGAGACTTCTTGGTTGAAAGCAAATTAAACATTTTCTCAAATGAACATTTATTAATAAAGAAATAAATAACAGATTTTAAAACTTTAAGAGAAAATCAAACATAAATGAACAATATTTGGGATTTTGATCTGTAATATTACAGTAGCTAGTTATAAATTTTTTTTGTAATATATGCCTTTTGGGGGGG
>JAJPUD010006356.1:0-11314 GCA_023553655.1 Myrmecobius fasciatus
ATAAAATATTAGCAAAGAGATTACAGAAAATCATTCCCAGAATAATACACCATGACCAAGTAGGATTTATACCAGGAATGCAGGGATGGTTCAATATTAGGAAAAATTTTCAAATGAAGAAATTGAAACTATTTCTAGTCACATGAAAAGGTGCTCCAAATAACTATTGATCAGAGAAATGCAAATTAAGACAACTCTGAGATACCACTACACACCTGTCAGATTGGCTAAAATGACAGGAAATAATAATGATGAATGTTGGAGGGGATGTGGGAAATCTAGGACACTGATACATCGTTGATGAAACTGTGAACAGATCCAACCATTCTGGAGAGCAATTTGGAGCTATGCTCAAAAAGCTATCAAACTGTGCATACCCTTTGACCCAGCAGTGTTTCTACTGGGCCTATATCCCAAAGAGATCTTAAAGGAAGGAAAGGGCCCCACATGTGCAAAAATGTTTGTGCAGCCCTTTTTGTAGTGGCAAGAAACTGGAAACTGAAAGGATGCCCATCAATTGGAGAATGGCTGAATAAATTATGGTATATGAATGTTATGGAATATTATTGTTCTATAAGAAATGACCAGCAGGACGATTTCAGAGAAGCCTGGAGAGACCTACATGAACTGATGCTAAATGAAATCAGCAGAACCAGGAGAACATTATACACAGCAACAAGACTATACAATGATCAATTCTGATGGACATGGTTCTCTTCAACAATGATGTGATTCAAACCAGTTCCTATTTTTCAGCGATGAAGATAGTCATATATATCCAGAGAGAGACCTGTGGGAACTGAGTGTAGATCACAACACAGCATTTTAATGCTTTCTGTGAATATTTCCATGCATTTTGTTTTCCTTCTTAGGTTGTTTTTTTTTCTTCTGTTTCTAGATCTGATGTTTCTTGTGCAGTAAGATAACTGTATAGATATATATACATATATTGGATTTGTCATATAATTTATCATATTTAGCATGTATTAGATTACCTGTCATCTAGGGGTGGGGAGTGGGGGGAAGGAGGGGAAAAGCTTGGAAAAAAAAAGTTTTTTACAAAAGTCAATGTAGAAAAATCACTCATGCTTTGTAAATAAAAAGCTTTTAATTTAAAAAAAAATAGAAAAGGGTATTACAGAAGAAGCTGGAACCTAGAAAGTCCTTAAATTGGCAAGATGAATATGTGGTTTTGTGCAATTTTGCAGGGGTGGAGCCAAGATGGCAGAGTAAAGGTAGAAATTTGCCTAACCTCTCCCTCAAACTGCCCCATATTCCTTTATTAAATAAACTATAAACAAATATTAGAGCATCAAAACACCCCAAAAGACAGAATACACTACTTTCCAGTCAAAGGCAACTTAGAAGTTCCACAAAAAAGATCTGTGACTCCCGGGTGGGAATGCCAGCATAGCCCTGGACCAAGCTCCAGCTAGGCCCAGCCTAACTTCTGAATCAACAGCAGTACTGATGACTTCTTGACCTCTCAGCCCAGAGACACCAAAGAGGCTCTGGAAGGTCAGCAGAAAGGGTCTGTGGAACCAAAGTGGGACTCCAGTGCATGATCCCAGTACAGGCCCCGCCTGGTCCCAGCCCCAGCCCAGATCCCAGAGTCAGCAAGGCAGAACCTCTGAATGAGTAGCAGTGCTGGAGATTTCTGCATTTCTCAGTCCAGGAACATCATAGAGGCCTTGAAAGGTCAGTGAATAAAGTCTGTGGCAATGAGGTGGGAGTCTGTGCAGTCCCAACAGTCCCAATCAGCAGAGCCCAGGCCAGCACACCAGATTTTTTTTTTAATTAAAGCTTTTTATTTAGAAAACATGCATGGGTAATTTTTCAACACTGGCCTCCTTTCCCCCCACCCCCTCCCCTAGATGGCAGGTAATCCAATACATGTTAAATATGTTAAAATATATGTAAATCCAATATATGTACACATATTTATACAATTATCTTGCACAAGAAAAACTGGTTCTAGAAAGAAAAAAATCTGAGAAGGAAAACATAATGCAAGTAAACATCAACGGAAAGTGTGAAAATGCTACGTTGTGGTCCCACAGGTCTCTCTCTGGGTGTATATGGCTTTCTTCTTCACTGAGCAATTGGAACTGGTTTGAAACATCTCATTGTTAAAGAGAGCCATGTCCATCAGAATTGATCATCTTTTTTAGCTCCTTTTGTAGCTGGCCAATTGAATTTCTGGATTCAATGCATTCTTTTTCCATTTTCCCAGTTTTATTTTTCAGTGAATTGTTGTCTTTTTCCAATTCACCAATTTTGTTTTTCAGTTCACCATTTTTATTTTCCAGTGAATTGGTGATTTTTTCCAATTCACCAATTTTGTTTTTCAGTGAACTGTTTTCTTTTTCCAATTCACCAGTCCTATTTTCCAGTTTTTGATATTTCTGTTGCCCTGATCTCAATTTCTTTCCCCATTCTTCTTCTAGCTCTCTTTTGAGATTCTTAATGCAATCATCCAGGTAAGCCTTCTGAAAGGGAGACCAACTTAAGTCTGCCTTTGTGGCTTCATCTGGGATTGTTTTCATAATGTCAGGATCTGGGGACTGTTCTATTTTTTCTCCGTAAAAGCTTTCTATGGTGAGAGCTCTCTTCTGCTTCTTGCTCATGATTTAAAGTTGGGATATTGGTCAAAAGCCGAGAAAACTGCAACAATTTGTATTTGCCCTGGGGCAGTTTGCCGAGTTGACTTCCGGTCTGAGGCTGGTCGGGCTAGATTCGCACTAGGACCACGTTTTCAGCTGTTCTCGATCCACCCCCTTCCAAAGGCAGATCTGCCAAAGCACCTGCCCGCAAGCAGAGCAAAGTGGTCCAGGCGTCTCCCAGGGGCTTCCTGGGTGCCCAAAATCCACCCCTCTATCGCAGCCCTGACTTCCGCCCCGGCTGGAGTCCGATCGCGACCAGAGGCCGATTTCCCCTGAGGCTAACCTTCTTGGGAGTTCTTTCAAGGTAGATCTTTTATAGAAGTGCGTTGTAGTCCAAATGCTTGGCGAGGACCTCACTCAGAAACCAGTTTTAAGGCTTACTTTGTCTGGGTTTGAGGGAATGTCGGAGGGAGTTCACAGAGAAAGCTGTTCGCAGTTTGCCATCTTGGCTCCGCCCCCCCAGAATTGATCATCATATAGTACTGTTGTTGCTGTGTATAATGATCTCCTGGTTCTGCTCATTTCACTCAGCATCAGTTCATGCAAGTCTCTCCAGGCCTCTCTGAAATCATCCTGCTGGTCGTTTCTTACAGAACAATAATATTCCATAACATTCATATACCATAATTTATTCAGCCACTCTCCAATTGATGGGCATCCATTCGGTTTCCAGTTTCTTGCCACTACAAAAAGGGCTGCCACAAACATTCTTGCACATGTGGGTCCCTTTCCCTTCCTTTAAGATCTCTTTGGGATATAAGCCCAATAGAAACTGCTGGGACAAAGGGTATGCACAGTTTGATAACTTTTTGAGCATAGCTCCAAATCACCACACTAAATCTTAGAGCTATGGTGGGGCAGGAACACACCTAACAGCTCCAGGGCAGAAAAGAGTGCTTGTGGTCAGATTCTGAAGGATCTTTGGATACAGCTACACAAAACCCTGAAGGTTGGAACAGTGCACTCTCCAGCCTAGAAACAGAACTCTACTTTAACAAAGAGTTAAAAGCTGAATAATAAACTAGGAAAATGATCAGAAAACAAAAAAAGTTTCTCACCATTAACAGTTTTTATGGTGACAAGCAGGATCAAAACACACACTCAGAAGAGTGTTTTGACTCAGAGTGAGTTTTGACTCAGAAGTCAAAAGCTCCTACATCCAAAGCCTCTAGAAAAAAAAAAAAAAAAAAAAAGATTTAAGTTCAGGCCATGGAAGAGCTCAAAGGAGACTTTGAAAATCAAGTAAGAAGGATAGAGGAAAAATTAGGAAAAGAATTAACAGAAGTGGAAGAGGAAATACAAAAAACTAATGAAACCCTGGAAAGTCCTCCATGAAGAAAGGGAAATATACTGTTTACAAAGTAATAGCAATGTTCTGGGAAGACGAGCTGTAAAAGACTTTGTTATTCTCAGCAGTGCAATCATCCACATCTACTCTAAAGGATTTATGATGAAAAATCCTATCCATACTTTGAGAAGGAACTGATCAAGTCTGAATATAGATCGAAGCATTCTCTATTACTCTTTCTATCTCTCTATTTTTACCTTAATTCTTTTGAGGGTTTTTATTTTCATTAGTGTAGGAAATCTATGTTTTCTTTCACAATTTGACTTTTATGGAAACGTGCATAACTTCACATGTGGTTTCTTAATTGTGCGTGGAAATAAGAGAGTGAACCTAGAACTCAAAAATCTTAAAAACAAATATAAAAAAGCTGTTTTGAATATATCTGGGGGAAAATATTAAATAAGTAAATTTTTTAAAAATTGACTTTGCTGAGATATTCAAATATTACCTTATTTGACTAATATCCTATAATGTACTTTGATACTTTCCAATTAAATATTTAATGACAATGGGGGTGGGGAGAACCTGCATACAACATTTTCAAGTTTACTCAGCATTTTTATTTATTTATTTTTTGCTTTTTTGCTGAGGCAATTGAGGTTAAGTGACTTGCCTAAGGTCACACAGCTAGGAATTTTTACCTGTCTAGGGTCAAATTTGAACTCAGGTCCTCCTGACTTCAGGGCTGGTGCTCTATCCACTATGCCACCTAGTTGCCCCTACTCTGCATTTTTAACAACCTCTCCCAGCCTCAGTTTTCTCTTTAAATGGTGATAACACACTCTGTCTCTTCTTTCTCCCTCTCCCTCCCTTCGCCCTTTCCTCCCTCTCCCACTGAGATAATTGAGATTAAGTGACTTGCCCAGGGTCACACAGCTAGAACATGTTAAGTGTCTGAGGTCAGATTTGAACTCAGGTCTTCCTGACTTCAGGGCTAGTGCTCTATCCACTGCACCACCTAACTGCCCCTACTCTGCATTTTTAACATTTAAGTCTAAAACAATAATAAAATAATAAATCAAGTTCTGGATTTGTAATCACTTCCCAAGATACAAATGCTCAAACTGAAAACTTCAGCTTTTATAATCAGATTTGAGTTGGTTCCAGCACACTCCTGCTAGTGTATGAACATTTAGAATAGGCTACACTTCTTTATAAATACTGAATGTACTAGGTCTTAAAGAATGTGAAAAATAGTAAAAGTACTTTAAGAAAGATAAAGGAGGGGCAGCTAGTCCATGCAGTGGATAGAGGACCAGCCCTGAAGTCAGGAGGACCTGAGTTCAAATGTGTCTCAGACACTTAACACTTCCTAGCTGTGTGACCCTGGGCAAGTCACTTAACCCCAATTGCCTCAGCAAAAAAAAAAAAAAAAAAAAGAAAAAGAAAGAAAGAAAGAAAGATAAAGGAAATAAGCTCATTGCCAGTTGGTTTAAGTAGTAACTCACAAGATACCAGATCATATTAACAAAACCATTTATTATTTTTAACAGAAAAGTTCTGGAACTTTTAGTAAAACCCTATAAAATTATTCACTGCTTATTACAATTTAAAAACAAGGAATAAACTTATTTTTTAAAAAAGAATAACTCATATCAGGAATTCCTAAGAATTTCAATATCTCTTTCCTGAATCCTTTAGAGTAATATCTGTTAAAAATACTGAAACACTACTTTTGAGGGCCTTGATTAATCTCTATATCAAACTGGAACAGTTGTATTAAGCTCATCTCCTAACAAGATGGTTCAGTCAACATATTTGCTCTTGGCATATAAGTCAGACACACTTATAGACTCTCATTGTATTAGAGGTTAATGAATATAGAATTGAAAGGGACTTGAGAGTACAACTAGTTCAAAAGGAAATACTGTGCTCCTCCCTCCAATATCAAAAAGGTTTTAAATAACTTAATAAACAACTTTGCCTCTACTTTATGTTATAAGCAGTATACCTGGCAATAGGTAAACAAAGTAGACCTGCAGTTGCTTATGTTAAATTTTATGTTAAGTTTGGGTTTGGTTGATGATGAAAATCCTGAAAATCTGCAAGTTCACTGAACGTCCATTTTTTCTCATTTTAAATTACAGATAATTTTTCTGGATATAATATATTTGACCACAGGCCTCGTTCTTTTGATTATTGGTGAATATGATTCCAGGACATGTGCTCTTTTACTGTAGCTGCTGCTAAGTCTTGTGCAATTCTAATTGCACTAATAGCTCCAGCTATTTGAATTTTTTTTTCTTGTTTCTTGAAAAATTTTCTCTTTGATCTGGGGATTTCAAAATTTGGCAGTAACATTCCTGTGTGTTTTTCCACAAAAGATCTCTGAGATGGCATAGGGTGGATTTTTTAAAATTTCTACTTTCCCCTCATGTTCTATCATTCCAAGACAATTTTCTTGGATTATTTCCTGCATTATTGTGTCACCATTCTCTTTTTGGTCACAACTTTCTGGCAGTCCAATTATTCTTATATTTTCTCTTCTTGATCTTTTCTTTAGATATGTCACTTTTTCTCATAAGATGTTTCACATTCTGTTCTATTTTCTCATTCCTTATAATCTGTTTTGTTATTTCTTGTTTTCTCAAAGCTTCACTGGCTTCCCCTTGCCCAATTCTAATTTTCAAAAAGTTATTTTCATCTTTGAGACTCCTTTTCTAGTTGCTTAATTTTTTTTTTTATAATCTTATTTTTCTTGTATAGCTCTTATTTTTCCTGTTAGTTTTTCCTCAATGTCTCTCATTTGATTTTTAAATTCTTTTTTGAGTTCTTCTATGAATTCCCTCTGGGCAGGGAGCCATTTCACATTACTCTTTGGGGTTAAAAGCTTTTTTTTCTTTTTTTTCCCTTTTTTTACTAAAGTGTCTTCCTCTGAAGATGAACTCTTGGTATTCCCAATATGTTTCGATGATGGGGTTCTTTCTTCTTTGCCCGTTCATTATTTTTAATAAGAGGTATTAGTATAAGCACCTCTAATCCTGAGGTGGAGAGACAGTGAGTGTCTCAAGCCAGTTCTTCCTTCAGACCAGGGACCCCAAACCAAGGGCTCCACCCTCCTGCAAGTACCCATATTCAGCAGTGTCACTGCCCCACAGTTTCTGCACTCACTGGGTACTGGTTCCTTCTCATCCAGGGACACATCTCAGCAGTACAATTGGGCCTGGAGTTTCCAATCAGCTGATACTCCCTCAGTCTTCCCAGACTCAGACCCCAACTCCACAAACAGTCCAGGAGTTGAAAGTCTCCACGGTTCCTGCAGAGGTGCCATTCACAACTAACTAGCTGGAGAGGTCCCCATTAGCTGTTTCTGCAGAGCTAGCCCAGAGGTGTTTGCATTTCAGATAGGTTAATCCTGAGCTCTGGGTCTTTCTTCAGATCTTTGAGAGTTGTATTAGAAGGATCCCAGTTCTGTCCCAAGTAAAACTTTCTGATTTGTTTTATTTGTGGGGAAAATCAAGAAAGCTTCAAATTTACCATCCTACTCCACCATCTTCCCAGAATCCTCACCTGGATTGATTTTTAAAAGCACACAGTGCGTTTCAGAATTCCAACTGCAATCTGGTGCAATTTTTTAAACAAAAATGTTCTTTCAAGCAGTTCTCTATGGTTGTGAATTTTAAGCTGCATGGGAAATAGATGTATCTATGATGGTCACAAGTAAAGTATAGAATACTTACAATGATAACCTTATCCTCAAGAAGTGGTATAAAGGATGTCATTGAGGAATTGGATAATTGGAGAAGGAGGTTGGTTGATCATGTGGTACAAGGTCCTCTTCTAGTACCCTAAAAATGTAAAGTACTAAAAAAAGGGTCTGTAAGTTCTTGGATAGTTCTTCTGCAAAAGCATGGTTAAGAACTGTACAGAATGAGGTAGCATTAATGAGTGTGACTTATACCAATGAAAGAAATACTCAAATTAATGAGATCACAGAACCTTTTAAGATGAAATTCACAGATTCATAGGTATCATGGATTTCTGTATTTATATCTCTAAGAAAATGTTTTCTGTCATTATCCCCATATATATGTATATATGGGGATAATGACAGAAAACATTTTCTTAGAGGTATATATATATATAGATATATAGATATATAGATATATATATCTATATAGATATATATAGATATATCCCTACCTAATTGTTCCAAGCTAGAAGCCTTACCCAAAAGACTTAAGTTTTACAACCTTATTATATGGAGCAGATTGAGTAATTTTAGTGTATGTACCAATTCTATCCTACCTTAGAATGACCAAATAGTAAATGAACAGAAAAGAAAAATAGCAAATGCCGGAAGGAATGTGGAAAAATTAGAACATTAAAATGCTAGTGGCAGACATGTACACTGAGCCAATCATTCTGGTGAACAATCTGGCACTATGCCACAGGGATATAAAAATGCATACTCTTTGACTCAGCAAATCCACTACTAGGTCTATATCCCAATGAGATAAAAGAAAAGGGAAAAGACCTATTTTTACAAAATACAGCAGCTCTTTTTGTGTTGGCAAAGAATTGGAAATTGAAGGGATGCTTATCACTTGGAGAATAGCTGAACTAGTTGTAGCATATGATTGTGATGGAATGCTATTATGCCATAAAAAATTTTGAGGAGGTTGGTTTCAGAAAACCTTGGCAAGACCTGTATAAACTGATGCTGAATGAAGCAAGAAAAACCAGATCATCATGAACAGTAACAACAATGTTGTAATGATAATCAACTATGAAAGACATCACAACTCTGATCAATATAATGATCCAAGACAATTCCAAAAGATTCGGGATGGAAAAAAAATGCTATCTACCTCCATGTGAGAATTATCCAACTCCATGTGCAAATCGAAATATTATTTCCTGAATATATTCAGGAATATATTCCTGAAATATGGGTAATATAGAAAAATATTTTATGTGATTTCACAGCATTAATGATATTATTTTGTTTTTTCAAAGGGTTGGAGAGGGGCAAAAGAGACCAAAGAGAATTTGGAACACAGACTTTTTTTTTTTTAATGTTAAAAATGTAATTAGGAAACAAGTTGAAAATAAATAAAAATTTTAAAAACAGCAAAAAAAAAATGCATGGAAATTAATGAGAATAGCTAATAGCTAACATTTATACAGCACTTTTAAGTTTTACAATGTGCTTTATATATGTTGTCTCATTTGATCCTAACAATTCTATGAAGTAGGTGCTATGCTAACCTTTTTTTTTACAGATAAGGAAACTGAAGCTCAGGGTCACAGAATTAGTATCTGAGGCAGGACTTGAACTCAGAATAGCAGTTTGTTCCATGGTTCACAGAGAATTAATTAAAACACAATACCTGATTTGTGACAGATTTAACTATGATAATTTCAGTGGAATTAGTCTTTCAGTGATAGATACATGGAAAAAAAACACTATACAATTTTCTCTATAACTGTCATAATGTTAGCACTTGTCTTTGAATCCATTCATCAAAACTCTATTATTTCCCACAAATACATGAGGTATAATAATCATTTTAAATTATCACTACTAAGATCCTGGCAAAGAATTTTAAAAGAACTTAAAACCTTGAATAATCTGTCATTTTCCTGTTCCTCCTGCACAAGGTGCTGCAGAAATGGCATAATTCAGATTCATAATTTTACTAATTGAATACATCCTTACTGCAATAGTCAGTCTGGAAAAGTTGCAAAAGTAACTTCCTTTTAAGGAAGTGGCTATTCTCTGTAGTTTGGTTTTTTGTTTGTTTTTAATGCCTCCTTTAATTTAATTTCCATGGCAGATGAAAAGTTAATGATACTTTGATAATATTCCAGATAGAACAAAATCTATTTATATGTGTTCCTTAATTTTTGGTTCACAACTTCTAAAAAGTAAGGTTGACAGAACAACAACAAGCTTAAATAATCACTGGGAAAGGATCCAAAAAAAAAAAAAAAAACCACCCCAAAAACCAAAAAACAACAATTCTGGGCTATGAAGTGAAAGAGGAAACACATCATATAATTATATAAGCACACATTTTTAAAATAAGAGCATACCTCACTGGGGAATATAGATTTGAAATATACATCGTTTCCTGGTTGTATGTATCAGTAAATTTAATTTATTGTTTGTCATTATTTTTTATTGTTGTTATTATTTTTTTGTTGTTGTTCACAGAAGATATGGCCCCAGATTTTTAAAGCTAAAAAAATCAGAAGGGATGGGAGAAGAATGTTAAACCATTTTCAAACATACATTTTTCTAGTGAAAGCTAAAGTTTCCCAGTAACAACTAAAATCCTATCTCTCCATTTTAATAAAGCATTTTATTTGTACCACATTCCTCTAAAAAAGAATCTTATTTTACAAAAAAAAAAAAAAAAAAAGTTGCCAGGCTCATCAAAATGGAAATGGCACATGATATGATTTACTGACAAGGCTTTGCCAGACTTCTTTTGTTTTTGGATTTTTTAAAAGCTCTATTAGCAAAGACTTGTTAGTAGCTGCAGTTTTATTTTTAGAAAGTGTTTTTTTCTTTTGCAACAGGGAACAAAGAGAAAAAGCAAGTTGCAACATAAAAGGCAGTGAGCATAACAAAAACCCTAAGAGCATTCATGAGTCAAGATATGAAATAACTGATAAAATAAAAGTAATGCATTCCCCCAAAAGGAATTTTTTTTAAAAATCAGAAAAAAAATTTAGAAAAGCAAAAGGCATAACTACAAACTACTGTCAATAAAGAATGGTGACTAGAGAAATATAGAGTATTTTAAAAAGAAAATTCAATTTGCAGCAAAATATAATGATGATATAATATATAATGCTTTACTTCACAAGTAATTTATAAACTCTAGTTATATAATAAAATATTTTCTTTAACAAAGGCTTGATGATTTGAATTTTCTCATAGCAGTTTTATAACTAGTCTGAAAATAGGAGTGTCCTAAAACTAACAAAATAGATAACACAAGTAAAAATCTCTTCTTTTGCTAAGGAGCCTATCTTGTTCTCCTCTTTCAATAAAAGACAATGACTGAGTATGTAATGTTTAAGATTTCAAAGAAGCAAGACAGATTCAGTTAGATATGGAAAGATACTGTCAATCCAATAAATACTTACCAACCAGGCAGTTACTACAAATATGACTCCAATATTCTAAAAATCTCCCAGATTCCCAATTTGCTAGCCTAGTTTGAAATCACATGTAAAACTATTCTATTTCCACTATCTACATTTTTATCAATGTTGTAAACAAGAAACAACTGATAAAGAATACCAATTACATACTGAATTTTTTCTTACTAATTTCACTTAAAAGCCG